>LOJH01063493.1:0-11736 GCA_001685095.1 Ellobius talpinus
TGGGCCAGGCAGTGTTTAAATGAATACAATTTGTGTGTTGTTATTTCCGGGGATAAGCTAGCTGTGTGGGAGCCGGGAGGGATGAAAAGCAGGCCCTGCCCCCTTATCACTACACCTGTCCAGTGTTCTGCTCTAATGCCCTCATTGAGGATTCCAAGGTATGAAGTCTGTCTAGTAGAGATAATGTCTCATCCTTGGGTATAATCTTCATGGCATGCATATTACCTTCTTGGAGAGACATTCTATCAGTCAATTTGTCATACCCCTTTGGCAGAGTCCGATTAATACATTCAACAGTGCAAATTCTCTCAAATAATGTTTCAGCACCTGCTGTCATGGACTGGGTTTCATGTGCCAAATAAGCTGTTTCCTTCTCCAGAGTGTTGAATCACTCTTTAAATAAATCACTATTAGTCTGTACCTTTTCCAAAATATCTCAGTAGACCGAGTCTTATTAAGGAAAGTCTTAGTATCCTCCTTTAGATGTACAATCTCTTTCATGAATATCTTGTTATCCTTCTGTACCACTTCTAAAAGCACCTCATTTGACTTAGTTTTTTTTATTCAGTGTTTGTATTCTCCTTCAGAGGTAGGACCTCCTTTTCAAGAATTTCTGCACCAGTCTGTACCATGTTTAAAAGTTCCTCAGCTGACTGAAAATTGTTAGTTAAGATGGTTGTGTCCTTCTTCAGATTTCCAACTTCTTTCCTAAGAATCCTGGATTCAGTCTGTAAAGACTGCATCATTTTCCTATTGCCAAACCATATTTTTTAAGAAAAAAACATGGAGGACAAAACTAAGCCCTAGAAATAAGAATAGTGATGTGGAAGAGGCATCACATGCATCTTGTAAGACCTCACACATGGTGTAAGTGAAAAGGTATTGAAACCTTGGATGGTTAGATTGTCTGACATATTGTCCTTTTTAAATCAATAACTTGTGAATTATATTTAGAATAAGTCTCACCTGTGGTTTAATTAGCTGGAGTAGGTGCAATAACTGTTACCTGCCAGTAGGTNGGACAAAACTAAGCCCTAGAAATAAGAATAGTGATGTGGAAGAGGCATCACATGCATCTTGTAAGACCTCACACATGGTGTAAGTGAAAAGGTATTGAAACCTTGGATGGTTAGATTGTCTGACATATTGTCCTTTTTAAATCAATAACTTGTGAATTATATTTAGAATAAGTCTCACCTGTGGTTTAATTAGCTGGAGTAGGTGCAATAACTGTTACCTGCCAGTAGGTGTCACTGTTCACTTGGAGCCATGTGCTTGATTTAGATCTGATTTAGGCTAAATGTTGAAAAATATGCTTAAATCAAGCTGCTTAGTATAAATCACAGACTGTGTGCTCCGTGAAGGTCCTTGGCTGTTCAACAGCCCCACGGGACAGTCAGCGGACAAATATGGCACCTCCTGTTCAGGACAGAGGGCGCATTGTCTGCGGCTGCAGCAGTGGAGCTGGGCTGGGTGCAGGCTCCTCAGCTGCCACCGCAGGCAGAGGCTGGCGAGGTCCTCAGCTTTTTCCGCCTTGACCCCCTGCATCTCTCCACCTTTACTGCCTGGGTTTCCACGAGCGCAGAAGTCAGCCGGCAGTGGCAGATCAGGGCCACTGTGCAGGAATTCTATGCCCGAATGAGTGCAGCGTAGCTGCGGTTGGCCAGAACTGCCAGAGACTCAAGTTGCCCCACGAACCGGGGCCAACTGTAGCTGTTTGCTCAATTTGGAAAATAACCAGGCCAGCTTAACGATAAACAACTATATTTTTAATTGTTATAAGGTGAAACTCACACCACAAAAATGGGAAGTCTGAGTTCCACTGTGTCCTGTGGGAATCACCCAGAGAGAGCAAAATCCTGGTCTGTCCCAGTTTTTCTTCCTGGGCTCCAGGTAGCCACGCCTTAACTAGGGTCCACTCCTTAAAGGTGATTGGTTAACATAGCTTCCCCGATCAGATGATGATTACTTGTAAAAAGTGGGCCAAGTATTTGCTGTAGGCAGGAAAGGAAGAAGGGTGGAAACACTTGGGTATCCCTTTGGCCATGGCCAGCTTTCGTATTACTACAGCTACCTCCTTCTCTCCCTCAGTCTCTCCTCCTCCCAATTCCTTTTCACAATTCTACAGTTCTCATAATCCACCCAGAGGTGAAAGAGCTCTTCTGGGGTATTCTGACACTTCTCCACATATACACAGCCCCTGTCCCTAACCAGTCCTGATTAAGCCTAGAGTTCAGGCTGAAAAATGTAGGGATGTTTGAAAAGTTTTCAGGGCGCTCCCAAAACTTTGTAATTTTAGGCTAATGGTTTGCGACCCAGGGACAAATTACAAAAGGCTTACTATGGTCTCTTCTCTCCCACTCAGAGGATAGCGACTCTTGTCAGTGCCCACCTAAAACCCCCGATTTCCAAAAGCCAGGTAAGAATATGTATCTCCTGGATTTCAGCATCTCTCATCTTGGACTCCAATTACCCCTATTTTGTCCATCATCTCCAAAGCCCAGTCACACTGTTTGGTATTATGTTCTACCTAAGGTCAAGTTTTCTATTCGATACTCAATTGAACACTGTCAATTTCCTCTCAGTCCTGTTGTTCTTGACTTCCATTGTTCCTAGGGGAGGAAAGAGAAAATGAGATGAGACAGGATCATGAGAATTATTTGGGGAATTCAGGAGGTGCAGGATTTTCTGGAGGCTGAGAACATTCATGACTTCACTTTTCTCAGCAGAAGAGGAAGAAAACTGGGGCAGGCAAGTGCCTATGTGGTTTGCTGAGTCAAGAGCATTCAGTCTAGCCACCCTTCAATTACAAACTGGCACTCTAGCAACACACTTACCCCAAGCTTCCTGGGCTCAAACAACAACCTGCAACCCGGGGTTTTCTGTTCCTTTTCTGATAATGAGCACTGGGATCTCATGAACAGGGACACTCTTCCTCAACAGGAAAATGCTGGTGCCTATGTCAGAGGATCAGCGGATGGCAATTTACTTCAGAGGATGGGTCCACCATGAAATAAAACCCTGATGGGGGAATCTCTGTAGATGAATGTTTCTGTCCCACCCAGTCCTGCAATCATTCACTCCCAAAGAAATATACAGAGGCTTATATTAATCATAAAATGTTTGGCTTATTAGCTCAGGCTTTTTATTAACTAGCTGTTACAACTTAAATCAACCCACAATTCTTGTCTATGTGTAGCCACGTAACTTGGTACTTTTTCTCAATGAGACATTCTAATTTTGCTTCCTCTGCATCTGGATGGTGACTGTAACTGCCTTTTCTCTCCAGAATTCTCTTAATTTTGTTGTACTGCCTATACTTCCCACCTGGATACTGACCAATCAGCATTTTATTAAACCAATCTGAGTGGCAAATCCTTACAATGTACAAAAGCATTATCCTCCAGCAGTTTCCCATTTTTGTCGAAACAAGACTCTGAATCTAATCTCCTTTGTTTAGTTTTTTCCTGATCATTATCCATAACAACTTGTAGCCAACACACTAAACAAAGACGAACTTCCATAATCCATTTTTGGGAATGTGGGAGTAGTTTTCTAGGTTACTTCCTGCTGACTGGAGGTGCTGATAATTGTATGGATACAAAAAAAATTAGGATTATGGTCAAGTCCTGATTGGAGTATTCTGTGAGACTTGTTCATCTCAGTCAACAGCCTTGAAGCTTTTCTGGATGCAGAACTCAGAAGAAACTGCAACAGAGGTGCTCTGAAACATTGGATTATATGAGCCATCTGTTCCAACTGGAGAATTTTCAGTGGATCTTCCTCAATCAAACCTTACTTTTCTTTACCCAAAAAAATAAATCCATATCCTCTCATTTCCTGTGGAAACAAAAACAAAACTTCTTCTCCAAAGTAGCATATCTTTTGACTTAAATTTTGAAGCCAAAGCATTTTTAAAATATATAGGCTGAACACCAGAAATTATAATAAAATGTCTTTTAGCAGCTGTTGCTTCTTTCTCAAAAGCCAAACAACTCAAAGACAACATGATAAGCTACAGTACCCAGATTCTCTGTATATTTTCCATATTTATATGGCTCTTTTATTTTTACTTTATTTCTTTTATTTTTATTTTTATTTTTTTCAGACAGAGTTTCTCTGTGTATCTTTGGCTGTCCCAGAACTTACTCTATAGACAGGCTAGCCTCAAACTCACAGAGATCTTCCTGCCTCTACCTCCCAAATGCTGTTATTAAAAGCATGAACCACCATACTTAGTTACTTTATTTTTTAAGGATTTTCTCTATCCTTTTTCTTTTCTCTCCTAAGCCTATGTATATTTTTAAAGACACTGTAAACCATCTAGAGTTTTTTTTTTCCAATCTGGATCTGTCTTTATTGTGTATCTGTAATCATTTCCTGACCAGGGAAGTTTTTAATCTGCTAATCAATATGGCTAGGATTAAAGCTGTGGCTTTGGTGGCTGCCTCTGCTCCATTCCTTAGCTTTTTGAGAGTCTAGCTTCATGACAGAGGTTCTGGCAAGAGCCACATTTGTTGTCACAACTCTGTGGAGTTTCTAGGTTCATGCTACCAACAAGAAGTTTGACACTGGCTGTTCATAAACACTATTTAAGTATTTGGTGGCAGGGACTCTTAAAAGAGCTGCAAAATGTGGGCGGCTAAAGCTGAATCAGGAAACATCTCTTAAAGGAGCCACACCTCTGCGTTCTTCTAGAAAACAAAGCCTACTGGAGAAAAGATGGCTACCATGAAGCTGTGTTTGAATGTCTATAATCCTTTTTTTAACCTCTGTTTTTTTTAAAAAAAAAAAAACACAACTTTTTTTTCTCACTCTTCCTGTGGAAATTCTCACCAAATGTTTGGGCACCATTTGAAGAGGGATGTTTCTGTCCCACCAGTCCTGCCACTATTCAGTCCCAAAGAAACACACAGAGGTTTATATTAATCATAAATCATTTGGCCTATTAGCTCAGGCTTATCATTAACTAGTTCTTACAAAATAAATTGAGCCATAATTATTGTCCATGCTTAGCCATGTGGCTTGGTACCTTTTCTCAGTGAAGCATTCTCATCATGATTCCTCTGCTTCTGGGTGGTGTCTATGAGTGCCTTTCCTCTTCCCAGATTTCATTTAGTCTGGTTGCCTCACCTATACTTCCTGCCTAGCTTCTGGTCAATCAGCAATTTCTTAAACCAATATGAGTGACAAATCTTTACACTGTGCAAAAGCATTAATCCATAGAAAATCTCAGATAGACAAGGGCCAAGAGCCTTGGCCCCAGAATGTTTCTTGTTTCTGCTGTGTCTTTCCTTGTTTGCCGTTGCTATGTTTCTCTGGTATCTGGCATTGTGTGAATGGTCATTCAGAGATTCCTACTGCCCTTAATGTAGTATGATCCTTTCTTGTAACTATCCCATTCTTGTGGGCATTTTAACCTGTGTATTATAATGAAGATTAATTTAAACATCAAGATATACTGTCTTGATAATATCAACTGTATTGATAATAATAATGTTAGTTTATGTAGAGTTTTTATGTTTCTTTTTTATTGATTTTATTAAGCAATACATTTTTCTCTGCTCAACTCCCTTCCTCTTGACTCTTCTTCAACCCTCTCCTGTGGTCCCCATGCTCCCAATTTACTAAGGAGATCTTGTCTTTTTCTATTTCCCCTGTAGAGTAGATCCATGTATGTCTCTCTTAGGGTCCTCATTTTTGTCAAAGTTCTCTGAGATTGTGATTTGTAGGCTAGTTTTCTTTGCTTTATGTTTAAAAACCACTTATGAGTCAGTACATATGTAGATTTTTAATGGTTAAAAATAAATATAAGTGAAGTGTCACATAGGGCCTATGAGTTTTAAGTAAAGAGCTATATATATCACAGTTCCGGTTAATGATAAAAGAAAACAATTGAGTCCCAGGGGCTGGATTGGCTGGAATTCTTTTAATCTTAATGTGGAAAGAGGCATTCACAGGTTTTGGTGTGCATCACTCCTTAAACAAAGCCTTAAAATGACTTTGGGTTAGATTAAGATGCTTTGATAATAGTTTTGAGATAAAAAGTCTTTGAAAACAATGTATAGTTCACAAGGACACATAGCTGAGGTCTAGATTAGTTAGGTTAGTGATCAAAAACAAAGCAGCCCATTTATCATTAGCTGATTTACTTTCTTGCTAGGATTGGTTGGTGATCAGAGAAGATTAATTCCTATATATATTTCTGCCCTCAATTTCCTGTTATAAAAACTGTTGATGAGAGGGAATGCACCCTGAAGAATTAAAACACAGTTCATTGTTTTCATATATAAATGATAGGTATGTGATTTGATTAAAATTCTTATAAGATTGCCTTTCTAGATACATGCCAAAGTGATTGATTTTTTTGTAACCACAAATTGCAACCTGCCAGCAAAAGCAATGACTGAGAAAAATGCCTTGCTTTCTCATATTTTCTTAATCTATAGCAAGCTAATTAGATGTAAATATATGCTGTTTGTTTGGATGACTTTATTTTAATCATTTAAAGAGAAATGAAAAACATGATATTTAATGTATATTCACTATAATCATTCACTTGAAAAACAGAATACAGCCACATTGGAATTTTTATGTTGCCTGAAAGATTTTGTTAGAATATAAGATTTAGAGAAAAAATTATGTCAGAAGAGTAATAACTGGAATATGTTAAACATATGTGTGTGTGTTTTCCCTTACCCCTAGATAAACATATATTAAACGTGTGTGTGTTCCCTTACCCCTAGATAAACATATGTTAAACATATGTGTGTGTATGTGTGTGTTTTCCCTTACCCCTAGATAAAAATGTCTTAGCATGCCAATTCCATGGATTTTTTTAAGCACTGCCCTGCTGGAGGTTGGTCCTCATGGCACCAGCAGGAAAAATTAAAACTAAATTGATGGGAGAATTTCTCTTTCCACAGGTGGGTCATTAGTAGGTTTTCAATATTCTCTAAGGATCCAAGCTGACTTAAGTCCTACTACCATTTTCCACTCTCAAAAGGTAGGTGATGTCTGGTCTTTTGGTGTGAACCTGGCTACAAGTTAAATGTAGCCTGTAAATTCAATTTGGAAGCACTGGAGCTTCCAAGATAGCTGCATTGATGGTCAACCCACTTGGGTGATGATGGTGGTGGTAGGTACCCAACTGAATTTAGGTCTTGTAGAGGCTCAAACTGAGAACTTTGTCTCAACTGGAACAGTTTATTCAAGAGACTCCATTCTTACAGATGTATGTGAAGCTTCTGAGAGCTCACCATCTACACTAGGCAGCTACAAGCCCTGGGATAAGTCATCCATTTAGTGTCTGCTCAACTATGGCAAGGACTCAGCAATAGATGAATAGGCATAGATGGTGTCCATCTTTCCCCTTCTGCTTCTTCCTTATGGGTCCACCAAGGATGGATCCGCAGTTGTAGCTGGTCACTGTGCAAGGGTCCTCAGCCTTAACTGTTATTAGTTGTTAGCATAGGAAAATAGCTCAGCAACTCTATGCTGGAGTCACACTGGCTGTTGCCAGCCCCTTAGCTCATTTCTCCTCACTAAAATGCATTTAGCACACCCATGGCAAGGGGCAGAGCACACACTGACTCTGAGATGTGTGTATGCCTTTTTGTGTTTGTAAATTAACAAAGGAGAACTGAAAGCTCACTGTGAGTATTGTTCTTACCTGGTTGTGAAGAGGAAGAGGCAGACAACAATCAAAGAAGTTCGCTGCAGGCAGCAGGTGTTTTGGCAGCGGAACTATCCTTATGCCAGTCTTTCATCTGCCTTCACCCACAGGCCTGTGAAATGGCAGCCTGCTATTAGTCCTGCCCACATACCTGCTTCTGTCAATTTCAGTGCAGTGTAGAGGCCCACCCCTTTGGAACCACCCTGAGTACTGGCAGAGAAAACTGGGAATCTCTTAACACACTAGTCTTAACTCACAGTTGCATTGATTGTTAAACCCATTCACCCATTCATTCACAAAATACTTTTTATTTCCTTTATTAGTTAATTGCATTCCTTCATTTATCCTTCTTGTTCTGTTTCTTGCTTCATTTATTCATTCAGTTGTTTAAGCAGTGCTTAACTATATTAAAATTGAAACAATACGGAGGAGATTAGCATGACCTCTTCACAAGGATTACAAATGAATACAAACACACGTACACACACACTGTTTTTTTTTTGCACCATGTGCTATACAATGTAAGATATTGTGGAAATTTTTGTTTCCATTCCCGTCAGGCATCTTCAAGTAGACACCTTATTTCTGAGATTGTCCCTGTCTCTAGAGAAGATGTGAAAGATCAGTGGTCAGTGGTATCTTGGGGTTCAGGTGCACCATGGGTAGAGGTTAGAGGAGACTCAGAGACAAGAGGCTATCTCTATTCCTGCCAATCTTCCATCAGGACTTGTGACATCTTCCAATTCTCAAGCATAGATCACTGTACAATTTCTGGGGATACCTGTGGATCACATCAGATGCTCAGGAGAAAGTTCATTTGAACTCAGGAGATATTCATAAAAACAGGAGACTCCAGCATCATTCACATGCAGGGGGCAAGGTAGTGCTACTTCCTTCTTTGGTACTGGATCCATGTCAGGGGCCAGAAGTAAGTTCCCAGATGTCTTACTATATGGATAGCAGGTTGTTCTCCCTAAGTACACTAGAATAATCTTTCTTTACACTGTGAATTTATGTATAGATATAGATATAAATATAGATATATTATCTCATTGGTTGATGATAAACTGACTGGCAAGCAGCCTGGCAAGAAGTTTTAGGTGAGATAGTCGAATGACAATGTTTAAAAGAAGAAGGGCAGAATCAGTAGAATCACCAGAATGCACAAAGGGAGCAAGACATGCTAGGACAGGTAAAGCCACGAGCCATGTACCAATATGTAGATACATAGAATGGATATATTTAAATTATAAGAGCTAGTTAATAATAAGTCTGAGCTATCCCTTATAATTAATATAAATGTCAGTGTGTTTATGTGGGAGCTGATGACAGTAGAGAAACATCTGCCTATAAATGGCACAGAATGTGTGGCCTCATTCCACACAGAGTCTGAGAAACCTAAAGAAAACAAGTAAAGGCACACTAAGTAAGAATGCCTGCATCAGTGTGGGCACCATAATGCCAGAGCTAGGAAGAGTTAGAATGCAGTTCCAGATTAATAAATGGCTCTTGGCCAGGCCCATGGTTATAGAGCTTATCTTGTACAGACTAAGAAGCAGGATAGAAACAGCACCCAAAACCATGGCATTGGTCCTAGCCATGATGCTTAACAGTTTTAAGGCTCATGCGCTCAGAAAAAAATGACAGATATGTAGTGAAAACAAATTCAGGCAAGAGAAAAATATCTAAATGTAATACAGTGTATTAAAAAATATACATAGCTTGCAAAATAAAAGAGATAGTCTTAGATAAAAAATAGTTTAAAATAATAAAGGCCTTAGAAAGAAATAAAAATATAATAAGCCATGTGAAGATGGAAAATACACAGAGTTTGGATTCTGTATGTTTTTGTGTTGTCCTTAGATTTTCTGATTGCTAATGTATGAATAACAGTGGCTAAGACACTTTGTATTATGAAATCCATGAATTAAACCAACCTATATTTTCTAAAATATGTCTTGACTTTCAAAATGGAAGTCAAAAGATATGTTACTTTGGAGAAGAGGTTATGCTTGTATTTCCACAGGAAATAAGAGATTGTTGATTCTTTCAAAGTTAAAGATGATCAGGTTTTATTAAGGAAGACTCTGTGAAATCCTGACTACAGACATAATGAAAAAATGCTAGAAAAACTACCAGACTCATAATGTATATTTTATCTGTTCAAACCCATAACAAAAAATCATCTTTGCTGACATGTATACAATGCACAGTCTATGCTTGTATTAATGCAGACATGTATACTACCTTTAAAGGTTTATGTATTTTTCAAAGAAAAGGGAGCAACCACCAATGAAAATGGATGAGCCACGTGATGCAGCATTTAAATGACTTTCAATACTTTTGACTAACATGGTCCAGCCTCACAAACTATTCCAAGGAAGACTTAACAATTACCTTGATTTTCTCAATGTTTCCCCAAAGTTTGCTAGTGCCCCAAAGCAACAGGAAATAGTCTAGAGAATGATGCCCACATTTCCAAAATATTGGTTATAAATGTTTGTTATAATTTAAGGGAGGTTAGTTACATGTTGTTCTTGATAATTGGCAAATAAAGCTGAACAAAAGAGATTAGATCTTAGGAATCTCACTCTGGAAAGAAAAAAGGGAATACAGAAATGACAGAATAAATGGGTAGATTATTAAAACTATTTTTATATTACTGAAAAAATCCAACTCCTAGTCTTAAATATTTCACATTGGTATGGATTTTGGTAGATTGATACAAATTTAATTATACTCTGTGTATAGTTCTACTCTTTTTATGGCATTAAGTTTATACAGCTCACTTAAAATTAAATATATAATTAAGAAATGCATATTAAAAGCCATGTACAATAGTCAAACTTATAGTTATATTAGGTATATTTTCAAGTTTATAAACAGATATATTTCAATAGATAGATGGTCTTCAAACACTTCAAAACCTTCAGAATGTTATATTTAACATATTTAATAACCTGTCATTTTATGACATTGAGATATAGTTGCTTCTGGCAGCACCAATCTAATTCAGAAAAGATGATGGACATCAAATAAACTCCATAAGGAATTTGCTTCTTTTTGGCAAAGCTATCCATTTAGGCAAAGAAACTGCCCTTGCCTCAATTACTGACAGTTTACTATCCAAACTGGACCAGCGGGATGCAAAATAAGGTACCTGCCAAACTTTGCCAAGACAAGGTAGGCATTTGTAATTAATATAAGTTTTAGTATGTATATTTCAAGCCTGATGCTGGGCCAGAAACTTTTACCTACACCTAAGGTGGTATAGGAGGTCCATCTTTCTATGTGTTGCTTTCATTGGTTGAATAAAGAAACTGCCTTGGCCTTTTGATAGGGCAGAAACTTATGTAGGTGGGAAAGACAGAACTGCATGCTAGGAGAAAGAAGGTAGAGGCAGAGAGAGCCACCATAAAGTTGCCAGGGTCAGACATGCTGAATCTTTCCTGGTATGCCATGGCCTTGTGGTTCTACACAGATTATTAGAAATGGGTTGAATCAATATGTAAGAATTAACCATGAAGAGGCTAGATATAATGGGCCAGGCAGCAATTTAATTAATAAAGATCTCCGTGTAATTATTTCAGAGGTTAAGATAGCCTGGTGGTGGGATGTGGCTCGCTCCTCTTACTACACTAAGGTCTACATCTGGATACATTTTCTACTGTTTTTTTTTTACTGTAGTCTGCCTCTGGTAGAGGCCATAGAGCCACACAAGACTCTAACAAGCCTCCTAAGGAAAAGGGTAAAGCATCCATACCTTTTCCATAATGACCACAAGTACAGCTAAATAATAAGAGCCCATGCCAGCCTTCCATGTCTAAAGAAATGTCTGTACCCTTGGTCTGATGGCTCCTGGATTGAACATTTGGCTTTCATTTTGTTTAGAGACAAGGACTAATTGTGAAGATTCCCTGTACTAGAATTACCTGAGTAAACCAGGCTGGCATCAAAGTCAAACAGCTCTGCTTGTTTATGTCTCCTGAGTAGTAGGATTAAAAAAATTAGACAAGGCTGTCCACTCTCACCATATCTCTTCAACATAGTTCTTGAAGTTC
>LOJH01063496.1:0-14029 GCA_001685095.1 Ellobius talpinus
CTGCTAATCAGCCTTAGCCAAATAAGGACTTGTTTATCACAGAGAGCACTCGCAAGGCAGAAACCAGCGCCATCTTTAAGGTGCAGCACTACGCAGCTCTCCACAGCATTGCTTTTGCAAATATAAATATTTTAAAGTTTGGTGGCTGCCTGTTGGCTTTATCATGCCAAAAGTCCCACCACCACGTCTGTTTGATGTGTCTAGAACATTTTATTTGTTACCTGTTTACCGAGGACTCCTTCTTAAAAACTTCTCAGTCATTCCATACTTTGATGTAGAGATGTGGGAACTGTTCCCATAAAAATTTTAGAAGTCCCTTGACTTAAAAAGGACTCTATAGCACTGATTTGATGTTCTTTTTAGAAGTTGTTTCTTGATGCTGTTTCCATCTGCAGGCATTAATAAATTCAGAGCAATGGAGTGCTTTAAGAGTACTTTATCTTTTTCTTGTAAAATTGTAAGAAGAATCCAAGTGACTTCTTCAATATTTGATTTGAAAAGCTGCGGAGCTGCATATCCAGACTTGCTGAGTACAATTTCTATTCCCTAACGTCTTTTTGATATATAATTCCTGCTAAACTTTGTGATAATATATAAAAGTTTCCTTTTACCCAGTTTCTAGTAAGATTTTGATGTCTGTTTTCTACTCCCAAACACTGCTATCACATTTTACATAGGGTTTCTTCAAAGCTTTTTAACATTTTCATTTTATTTTATGTCAAGCTAATTCATAACTACAGCTCAGTGCCAAAATGGCTCCCAGATTTTCCACTTTCCTCATAGCAAACTAGTGATGAAAACACATCTGGGTGGCAAGGTTTTTATTATTCATGTCTGAGACTTAGAATTTACAATTGTCATTTTGGTTACATTCCATTTGTTAGAAGACAGTTGTACATATAGGCACATTCAAGAGAGGGGAATCTCATTCACTCTTTTGTAATGGCATTTAATTTGTGAGCATATTACAAAACACTGGAGGAGAAAGCTATTAATAATGCATATCCTTTTACTTCAAGGCTCTCATAAGTAGAAAGCAACATATGTATAAATGAGCATGATAATATAAAAATCACTACAATTGATTTATTAGTGATGTTTTAGGTACAAAGTAATTTAAATGTCATTTTCATGATTCGGTAGACTTTAATAGTGATCAGGAAGAAACAATTCAAAGAAGTTGAGAAATGGTGTTCTAGACAAAGGAATGCAGTCACATCAGAGATACATGAAAAACATGATTAGTTTGGGGTATGGAGTTATGATACAGCAGAAATAAGAATACAAGTATTGAGGTACCATGAGACATAATCATGTATGTTGTACAGTTGTGAAGATATCTCCATAATACAAAGAAGAGTTCAGATTCAAATCTCAGTGTTTAATCTTCTAGGCATGTTTCTCTGAGGTTGTATATTTAACTACAAAATTAATATTGCATTTAATGATTTCAGGGTAAATATATATTTATGTATGATTTCCTCTTAATACATTTCTAGAGGAGACGTACTTGCTCTGAACTGGGTAGATTATTGTTATGGAACACCTATGAGTTGCTTGTGGACAGTTAGTTCAGTCAGGTAACATGCATTTGAAAGGTTTATTTTGGAAATAATTAGTATTATATGTTGCATTTGAATAATTGGGAAAGAAACTTAATTCATGGGATGATTTACTTCTAAACTGTTAACCTGAAGGAATGGCACAAAATGAAATTACTGAACATGAATGATCCTAGAATTAACTGAGTCATTTGTGTTTCATAAAACCTTTGTTTTTCAGTTGACTCAGATAACTGTTTATGCAGACATGATTTCCTTTGGGAGTCAGTCTTTCTCCTCCTGAGCCATTTTGTGAAAGTCACACTGGACAGAACTTGGAAGATGACGTAGGTCAGAGCAGAGGGCTCTAGAGAGCCTATTCCATTTTTTAATAGTCTCAGTGCAATCTCGTTAGATGAAACTGTCTTTATTTAGCGTGGAAAAATAAAGGATATAATTTTTAACCTTAACATTGTTATGCCCAAGATACCAGAAATTGGGTTTAAATTGAATATATAGTAATCTGTCACACTAATGATGGACAACTAAATTTTCATCGAGAAAAAACATCCTAAGCTAACAATCTATTTCAAATAGAATATAATATTTCTCAAATAAAATTGCAGCATTAGATTCTTAAAAACCTGTTATTTATTTTTCCTGTGCTCTCAAATTTAAGAGTTTATTGTTTGACCTATTGAAATCAGAAAGAATATATAATCTGTCTCCAAATCTACCCTACCATTCTACTACCTGTTGAACAGAAAGGAAAAAGAACACTGCTTCTGAAGTCCTGTTTTTCAGGTGGCCACATAGTTGTATATTCTAAAGACTTAGAATTTATTCCAATGCCTTCCTTATCTTTCATTAACAGCCAATTAGCCTGAGAAGAAATTTATGTGGAAAATGTAGGAGGAACTATCAGAATGTACACCAGAGGCATCTGAAAGGAGGATAAAAATGATTTTACTGACAACAAGCTTTTTACTGCCCAGATCCTCAAGGAATCTCAGCATTATCTGGGCTAAGTAGATGCCAGACAGAAGAAGGGAAAGAGACAGATGGACATCACTGAGCTTGCCATTAGAAAGACATAACCAAGTTCAACATATCTGACTGTGAAATTATTCAGACTGAGGCACAGACATATCCTAATATCAATGATCATAACAGCTCAAGCTAGATAGAAAAAATAATGGTGATCACCTGCAAGCCTTCCAGAAAACGAGCATGGAATACATGCAAAAACATCATATAAGCAGATGCAATGGTACTGCCATTTCAAAACAACTTTTACTTGCTGAGGAATGAAAATGTGAAAAGAGAGGAGGAATATATTTTACTGATAATGAACATATGGTCTCTAATGAGGTAGAGGCTTTTCAAACAGTATACTAGGGTATACTGAAGTTATAGACTCTCTATTTGAGATTTGGTACCTCAGTAGTCTCTTCCTAATCTTAACTCAGAAGATTTTGCTAGAAATCAAGAGGATGGAGCTTGATTGAGGCACTGGAAACCCTTACATCTAACAAAAGGTTGGACTATAGCTCAGATATTGAAAGGTCCAAGTCCATTGTGGATAATTAGCATCATTCTCTTTGAGCTATGTGAAACATTGAACAAAGGCTTGGCTTTTAAAAGATATTTTAGATAACCACAGGCTCATAAGAAATTGCAGAGGAAGTCATATAGAAAAATGTACTTTTCCATTTATTCCTCTTCCTGCAATGTTGCCCTCTTTCCTATTCATAGAATAATGAAAAAAATGNAAATGTCATGACATAGAAATGTTTGTGGACACACCATCACAGTAAAGACACATTATCTCCACTGAAATGTCAGCACAGAATTCACAGACTTGACCCCTCGGGAATCACAATCTCACTCCTTCTTCCTCCCTGGCAATCACTAATCTGTTGACATCACCATTATCATTTGGCAACTATTGGAATCATACAATATTTAGCCTCTTATGATTTGGCTTCTTCATTTCATATAATTTCTCTGAAATTTATTTGTGCTCTTGAGTATATAAATACTGTATTCCTTTTCATTGCTGAGTAGTATTCCACAGTATGGACATACCACGGATTTTCAAATTATTCACTCCTTTAAGTAGATCTCAATAGTTCCTAGACTGATACTATTATACTCAGAGGTAAAGTAACTATTTAAAATCTCTGAAAGACTGCAATGATCATTTGTTGAGTAAATTGACCAGTAGTACAAGTTTTGAATTTGACTTTATATCTAATTTTAATATCAAAAGAAACTGGAAAACTTGTTTCCAACATTTTACATTTTATCTATCAGTCTGTGAGTGATTAACATTATCTTTACTCTCAACAGCATTTGATAGTATCATTAATTCTTTAAAAGTTAGTCATGAGACTAGGTGTATACTGTCTCTTTAAGGGTCTTCACACAAATTATAACTCCAAAATAATTAGAAATGTCAAAAAAATTAAGTACAGAGCATAGTACAATGCAATAGCCTGATTAGGTAGGTTGTCATCAGACATCCACATTTTCTCTTACCCCAGACTCAGTTCTCAGACTCACCTCTAGTGATGCACCAGAACAATAGCATCAGCTTCCCCTCTCCCCTGCCCATATCTCTTATGGATTCCATGGACCATACCCACTGACCTTCCCTCGCCACTTCATTGCTCGGTCACAGCCCCCAAAAGTGGTCGTTACACTCTGTTTATCTACAGGGCATGCCTGCCAGAAGACCGACTCATGCCCATTCTCACTCCATTTCAACCCTATGGCCTTGATTACTTATTGTTTCCCAACCCTTAATTTGGGCAGAAACCTGTTCCTCAACCACAGGCCAGGACTGTCAGAAGACTGCCCTCAGAGTGTCTCCACTCTTTATGTTTCCCCAGACTTAGTTTGCAGGGAAGACCCTTGCACCGCAGCATACCGTCTCTCTCTGGCCTCCCCTTTCAGCAGCTTCCAACATCTTCAAGCCTTCCTGGTGAAGAATCCAGCTAAGCAGGGCAGTAAAATAGGCAACGTGGAGCCAGCACACTCTCTGGAAATTCAGAGAGGAAACAGAAACCAAGGAGCAAAACACCAACCTTAAAAAGACAGATACAGAAATCAGCACCTAGATCTTTAATCACCCCAAACCCAGAGGCCTAAATGCCAGTGTCAATAATATCCAAGAAAATGTGTTTCCACCAGAGCATGGTTATCTTATCACCACAGCAGGCTGTGAATATCCCAATAGACATAGCTGAAGCATGTGGTATTCCCCTCTGTATGCTATGAATATCATTGGTTAATAAAGGAACTGCTTTGGGCCTATAGCAGAGCTATATGGAAACAGAGTTAGGCAGAGAAAACTAAACTGAATGCTGGGAGAAAGAAAGGCAGAGTCAAAGAGAAGCCATGCAGACCCGCTGGAGCCAGATGGAACTTTACCCCGTAATCCACAGCCATGCCGTGATACACAGATTACTAGAAATGGGCTAAATTAAAATGTAAGAGATAGAGAACAAGAAGTTAAAGCTAATAGGCCAAGCAGTGATTTAATTAGTACAGTTTTGTGAGATTATTTTTGGGTCTGAGCTGCTGGGTGGCTGGGAAAGAAACAGCCTTCCTCCAACAGAAGCCCAAGAAGAAGACCTTAAAAGAAACTATATGAAGATGATAGGGAATCCTGAAAGAGGAAGTGAATGGGTCCTCTAATGAAATCTAGGAAACACAGACACAACTGGAAAAGATGAAGAGATCACCTCAAAGAAAGCCAAGAAAATATACAAATTGTAGGAAGTAAATAAATTCCTTAAAGAAAACCAAGAAAAAACAAATGAATAGTTGAGGAAACAAATAAAACTATTTAAGATCTGAAATGGAAATAGAAGCAATAAAAAACCAAAAAAAGAGGGAATTCTGGAAATTTAGGAACTTTAACAGAAACTATAGAATCAGGTTTCTCCAACAGAATATGATAGATGAAAGACAGGATCTCAGGCATGGAAGATAGGATAGAATAAATGGATACAACATTTAAAGAGAATGTTAAATATAGAAAAAAAATCTGATATAAAGCATCCAGGAAAGTTGTGACAGTATAAAAAGTTCAAACCTAAGAATAATAGGAATAAAAATAGAGAAAGGAGAACTTCAGTTGGAGTACTACCTTCACAGTAACATGTTTTATCTTTCTTTCCTTTCGGGCATTTATTTGAACAGAGAATATATGCACATTTCTTTCTACATTGTGCTGTTCTATTAAAATTTCTATTTTGATTTGATACAGCCATCAACCATACAACTTGGTACAACCATCCCTGGCACCCTGGGCTCTGATGTCGTGGGTGTGAAGAAATCCTTACCACATGGACATATACAGAGATTATACTCTTAGCAGAAACCAGGACTGGTGATCCATCAGCCAACTCATTGTCTGATTTTCCTATCAGGTACATAACCGATTTCCAAAGAGCCAGTAGCTTTCCTGGCCTCATTAGAAAAAATGAGCCTTAGTTGATTAAAAGTCTCTAAAGTATTCATAAACTGGAAAAATGTTGTTAGAAGCAAATAACATATTTTTACACTAAAACTTTTGTTTTCACCTTGTCATGTGGTCAAGAAACTCATCCAGATTTTCTGCTAGTGCATTGGACAGCAAAAGAAACCTAAGTTTAGAGAACACCTTTTATAATTAGAAGCAATTGTGCCTAGCTAATTCCAAATCTGCAACCATAGCATGGAATTTCATTACAATCCCGCTTCTCAACTAAAGACTACAGCATCTTCAATAGGCATTTAATAAATAATTCCCTCTCCCTGGTCATTAAATTAAAGGACATTTTAATATTTTCAGATAGAGCAGGAACACAGATTCTGCATATATGATTAACAAAGCAGTAGGGACAGATTTGAATTACTACCTATAGTAGAGTGAGGCATGTGTCAGGTTCTTGGTTCTGTTTTGAGGTTTGGTGCTATTGGCTTGTCATCATCAACTAGCAACTCCCAAAGCACTATTTAATGTGTTTTGGGATTCAGAGGGAATTAACGCAACAGCAAAACTCTGGTGTGCAATCTCACTGAACGTTTGAATTCTTTCAAAGATCATTTCTCCACGTGTGATTGAGTGAGAGGCAGTAAAACCCTAGAAGTGGCCACTGGTCCTATTCCCTAATTCCCTTTCCCATCTCCATCTACAAGGCCTCATTCTGAAACCTGGCTGACCACAAACTCATTATCTTCTTGTCTCAACTTGAAGACTGCTGGTACTGCAGAAATGGACCAACTAAATCTATTTTCCACCCATCTCAAGAAACATTAAGTTTAAGAGTTGAATGTTTTAAGTTTCAATAGTCTAAATTTTAACCATTCAAGATGGTGGTTTTGAGATTATAGCTACTAGGTATTTCAGACTTCAGCAATATTAGAATTTATGGATTTGGAATTTCCTGACATTGACATCTGAAATTATGGTGTTTAGAGTTGTGCTTTAAGAATATAATCATCATTACTCTTAGGTATTCATTTCTAAGTATTCAGTACCAAAAAAGGTGCTTAAATATTAAGGGAATAATTTTAAAAGTTACTGTAAAAATACCCAGGTTACTAGCCAAGTTTGAAAGATTCATCAGGAAATATTCAACTGTAATTGAATGTCAAGAGGAGTACAAAACTTGAGATTGAAATCTCTAGTTATTCAGCTTTTGTCCTGAGCTCAACAACCTCAAGATATGGTTTGAGGTAATTAGAAACACCAGGCTTCAGTCCCTAACCCAAAGTCCTGAGACAATCTCCATTATAATGGACTCCCCAGGTAACTCTGTACACATTATTGATTAAAAAATAGACAACAGAAATATGAATATGGGAATGATGTTCTTGGCTTCTCAAAGTGTACTGTTTTCTGTTAGAATGTGATGTCCATGGTGCTACTGCTTAAGCTGAGAAAAATAAACAAAAATATGAAAAAGCAAGCACATTGATTTAAATCTGAGATGCCCTGAGTCTTCATTTTCTTCCCCTTTCTGCTGTGTATTTGATTGTCAGAATGAATAGTATTTTGTGGCCGAAACCATAATAAATCTTCGATTTTAAATTTCAGAAGAATATTAAATTATTTGACAAGCACATGCTGTTCTTATCGCCATGAGAATAACAGGCTTAACAAAAAAGTAGTTAAAGTATCATGCATTTCAGGGTAACAGTGAGGCTTGCAGCTGGCAGTTTCACACATGTGCTCCATTTAAATGTCTGTTCTTTTCACAAATGACAGACAAGAAAGGGCAATAACAGCAATTTGTAGCTGGAAAAAAGGGAAAGAAGTAGAGAAGTAACACTAACGTTCAAAGTCATCCCACAACAGTAACCGAAAAACCTTGATGCAAAAGATCTGTAAGTGAAATAGGTAATCACATTTGTAAGGAAAATAAAATTAAAATTATTAACCCAAAAACTTATAATCTTTATACAGTGACTTTTACTATCCCATTTTATTGCGTTTCAAATACAGAAATATATTGCTTCATATAAGCAAATATATTGCTTTATTAAAATATTTTGGCTTGGGATTTCTCTGATCTCTGTTTCAATATTTATTTTTCCTTATGCAATGTGTTGTAACATTATTTATTTATTTATTCATTCATTTATTTATTTAGTGTGTGTGACGGGGAGAACTTGGGGGAACTTGTTTCCCTTTCTATTTTGTGGATTCTGGAAATTGAAATGTGGGTGTCAGGCTTGGCAGCAGGTGGCTTAACTCACTGACCCTCAGTTTTATTTTAACTTTTCATCCTAATATTCTAGTCACTCTATCAGATTAAAAATTGGAGTACCAAATTTCCTCTAACATTATTAGCCAGAGTTTATATGGAATCAAATGGGCATACTTTAAAAACGCAAACAGCTAACCTACCCCATTTATTTTCTGTACTCTTTGTATATGAAGAATGATGTAGCTTTAAAACTGATTAACAGTGACATTAATATATAACTCTACCTCTGCAAACCAAAGTGTTTTGGTTTTAACATTCATTTTCTGTTCAGCAAGTTTAAAACTGTCTACCTCTGACTACATTCTCTCAATAAATGACCCTGAAAATATTTGTGAGTCAGTATCACTTAGCATTTCCAGTCATGAGTTCAATAGCATGCTGGGTGTTGATGGGTTCTTAATACTAATGATATCAGCTTTTCTCTCCTGCAGGGAATCAAAATCATATATCTAACTCTCATATTATTCATGTCTCTACAGACTCTTATTTAGACAAGCTGGCTTTTCTTGAGAAGAGTATATGAACTGAAAACTGCACCATGAGTCTTGTCTGATTCATGTATCCCTCTTTAAAATCACAGCTTGCAAAAGGAAATAAAAAGCCCAACAAAACAACGAGTTGACAATCTCAGCTCCGTGTTACACACCCATGCCAATTTTAACTGATGTTTAATAATTTAAACACAAGTTCCTCAAGATTTCCTCTATGCTGTAATTCAGTTTCCCTTCAGCACTAAGTCCATGTTTATAAAACAAGGAAAACCTCTATCCTATGTGATTCAGTACGTGTGTTCCAAGACTAACACTACTGTAGAATCCTTTTAAGAACAAGAAGGACCATGGCGCCAGAAAGTCAGGCGACACTTTCTACAGTTGATCAAGATCCTTCCACCCCATATCCACCCCCACCCTGCTCAGGGTATGAATCTGACCTCTTTGATCAGGAGAAGATAGGGCTCCAACCACTCCAGATGTTCTCTCTGCTGCCACTGCTGCTGCTGAGAAACGTCTATAAACTGAGTGTAATTCTTGATACTGACCTTTTTTTTACCTTTACCAACAGGATATTTCATCATTAACCAGAATAGTGCCACGAATTTACTGAATAACAACTAACGAAATATTTGAAGGTTTGTATAGTTTCCTTCAGCCTCTCAGCATTAAATTCATCTTTTCTGGATTTTTGTATTATTATTTTTTATCATTAGGAGACATAAAAACTGAGAAAAGAGAAATATTTACCCTAATTTCCATGTTATAAACTGCATTCATACAACAAAGTAATGTCACATCCAATTAACATATACAAGTTTTGTATGTGTCAATGAAAATGTCACTAAGGAAATTAATGTGGTGGTTTGTCAGGATGATGGAAACCAATCTATCTCAAGAACCAGCTATACCAATATTGGTCAAAAAGGACAGTTGATTCGACCACAGAGACACTTGTTTAACTATGGTCATTGCTTTTCTACTCATAATAGCTAGAAATTGGAAACAATCTAGATGTTCTTCAGCAGATGAATGGATAAAGAAAATGTGATACATTTATACAAAAGAATATTACTCAGCCATTAAATCAAATGAAATTTGCTGGTAAATGTAAATAACTAGAAAAAAATCATTCTGAGTGAGGTAACCTAGACCCAAATGAACAAATATTGCATGATTAATTTATATGAAGATGTTAACTGTTAAATCAATGATAAGCAAGCCATGATGTGCAGAAACCACAGACACTAGATATAGAGCAGAGTATTAGAGTGGGAAAGGTAGAAATTCCTATATTCAATTAGTTGACTGCATTTGATTCATGAAAGCTACAGACAAGAGCTGGGGGTGTAGCATGGCTTGCACTTTGTCTGATAATTTTCTCCTTTTAAATTTCAGTTTAAAATTGTTTTGATCATGAAGAAATGATTTGCTAACTATGTTATTCTGAGTACTTAAAGGGCCAATGTGTTGAAACCGTGCAATTTTGTAAATCCTATTTTTCATGCATCCCACAGCCATCTGTTCCTGTTTTATAAATATGTGTTCTCTCAAATCTTAACGTGTAATTTCAAGTGGAGACACTTCCACATATGCTCCCAAATTCTTTTCTCAAGCTCCTCTTCACTAATTCGTCAATTACTACCAATAGGTAGTCAAATTTTCATCATCTATTTATTCCTTTGTTCTTCATGTCTTAGTTTAGAAAATGTACATTTAGTAATAACTTTTGCAAGGTATTGCAATGTTACTAGCATAATTTTTACAAAGTATTTTTAAAAGTAAAAGTGAATAAAAATTAAGAAAAGATGATTTCTTTAATATAAATATCTACCTTGTTTTCTAATAATAAGTTATTTCTAAAATCAATAACAAAGTAACTTTTTAGTCATTAACCCGTAAAATCTTTAAAATAACAGATTAAAAAGCTGAAACTCATTTTAATGACTAAAGGTGAATATTGTAGGTGAGAAACGTAGGGTATAAATTGAAAAGTGTCAGTTCTGAATCAAGTTATTTTTCACATTATAGTCACTGTAATGAATAGGCTAGGATGAGAACTCCTCACTGAAGAGGGAAAGAAGCAAACACATTAGAGAATAGTTCCAGTGTCCGAATCCCACAGTCAGCTTCATTCAATAGATGATCTCTTGTTCTGTTTTTTAAAACTACTGAAGATTTATTATATAAGTGCTGAATGGCAACAGGCAAACAGAAGCACATCTGTGGACTTGAACATATGAGCATGAAGCATCACTGGAACCTTTTTCTTAGGTTACCTTAGGTGCTGTTTGTGATGCTTAATTTAATTGCCAATGTGAATGAGCCCAGAATCACCTGGGAACCAGATTGTCTGGTTTAAGCTGGCCTGTGGGAATGTCTGAGCAGAATTTTCTTGATGGCCTTTACTTAATTGATGTGAGAAGACTCAGACTGAAAGTAGGCAGCAACATTCCCTGGTATGGGCCCTGGACTAAGTCAAGAAACTGAGCTGAGCATTAAGCATGCATGTATTTATTTCCTTGCTACTTTAAAGATAGCAACGTGAAATATAACTACCTATATCAACAATAAGAAAGAAAAGCAGAATGAGCTTGAAGAAAAAAAAAACCCACTGTATATTGAAAAGCTACAAAAGGAAAATAAGGTTTACCAGAAACAGAAGAAAAGATGATGCAATTGTAAAATAAAAGGAGCTTTTAGACATTTTTATTATGACTGTCAATGCTGAAAACCCAATAAGTATAGAAGAAAAGGGTAAAAATATATTCCTGGGAAGGGACCTAATATCTTACTTTTCATAGAACTAAAGCATAATTTATTTAAAAACTATCAAAGAATTATAATAACAGGCCAATTTTTCAAGGTTTTGAGACTTTCAAAATAGGAAACAGAAAAATATCATTGGGGATCATTTATAATGAGGTGTTTGCTTTAAAATAAACCCTGGAAAATTGGTTGTAAATTTTCTATGTAATGTAAATATAACCGATGAACATTAAACCTAAAAAACAAATGATCTAAATAAGACTGACAGGCTAGTACATGGTCTTGTGTGTCCAGCATTTATTTACTCCTGCAGGATCCTGCCTCCGTCTTCCTTTGGGCTGTCTTTGCCCCCTGAGGTTACAACAGGATTTGGTCAGCTTTCACATGCTTATACATCACATTATAATTCCATCGGCATGTGAGCTGCTAATTCTTTTGGATGCTAGTAATTTCTCATATCAAGCGAGAAATATGCTCTGTACCTTGACATTTTTGTTTCAATATTTTCTCAACAAAACATAACCAGTTGTCATATCCCTGGTAATTAGCATTCTTTTTTTTATAACAGTCTACCCAGTTTCTGTTTTAAATTACATTCAGCAACCAATAAAAGAACTACAATATATTTAAGTAGCTTTACTTCAAACATTTAGATTTGACTACAAGTTTGTATGACTAATGTTTGTTCACAAAACCTCCGTAATTGATGAGGCCTCAGACAGAAATGAAAACAGGGAAGCCTGCCTTTCCTGTCATTGCAATGAAGAACTTGTTTGACTGTATTTTCTGGTGTCCTTGCATGGAGTTCCACGCCTGACATAACGAGACCATGTATCTGTTATCTGTATAGTCACCTCTTCATCCAACTAGCCTAGCATTCCTCTGAAATTGTTTGTTCTGTTGCTATATTATTTCTCTCCTAAAATCTTTCAACTTTGCTCTTCGATTGTTTTCTTATCATTTTCTATGACTGCCGTTCATGGCACACTAGGTAACCTGCTCTTTTGTTTAAATTGTTTTTCCTTTTGCTTCCTAGGGCACCAATTCTTTAATTCCTGCTGCAGAGTGTTTATCTTTAGTGTTCTTGATGATTCTTTCTCCATCTTTCTACAGACCCCATACACATTTAACTTTATCTTTTCTTGAAATCAGCCATGCTATCTCCATAGTTCGAACAATCATCTACATATATCCCTCTGTCTCTACCACCGAGCTTTCCTAGGACTCTCAAGTGATTTGTCTATCCCACAAGCTTTATTGTTGGATTTTTACCCAAACTTCTCTTCCTTTTATGTTCTCAAAGTTGTTAACCACACAAGCACCCCTCTTTTTTCATATACTTTCCCCATGATAGGGTACAGCATCCTATCATGATTTATCATTTTTCTTCGTTGTTATCCTTTTCCATTCCTAAGGATAGTAATTTAGGTCAGTCTAGAGAGAGATCTATAACCCATATGTCATTTCTACAAATTTAGAGAGCAGCCATGTTTCATTCAACAAAGTGGGTACTGGTAAAAATAGAATCTTTGTACATTTCCTGATACTAATGCTGCTTTTATTTTAAAGAAAGTGACAAAGAGCATTGTGATGGGAAGGAATAAGAATAAACCATCATACTGTTCTTCAATGTTGACAGTAACACAATATTTGCAGGACAGTTGATTACATCCCTTCATATTGAAATCTATATCATCCTAACTGTGACTTTAGGTTTTCTAATTGTACTTATTTTTTCTAAAATTATTTCTTTGCAGATTTATTACCTTTAGTAATAATTTTGTAGTAATTTTGCAAATGATTGTGTGCATCTGCATTAGATTTCAAAATTGCTTTCTTTCAAATCAGCAAAGTCTAGGTACAGAATTCTGTTTTAGTTTGGGGAGGTCTTCCTACCTTGCTGATG
Source organism: Ellobius talpinus (assembly GCA_001685095.1). Classification (NCBI taxonomy): domain Eukaryota; kingdom Metazoa; phylum Chordata; class Mammalia; order Rodentia; family Cricetidae; genus Ellobius; species Ellobius talpinus. The sequence goes on from LOJH01063496.1 coordinate 13,472, forward strand.
ACAGCATGCAGTGGAAGATGGAAAGGATTTTGGTGTAGCTGCCATCAGCACAAGTAGAAAGAGTTGGAGGAGCAACACTTATATCATTTGCTTATTTCCATGAGACCAGGTATTCAGAGGCCACATTCTAATGTTTCCCTTGATTCTTCTTATTTCTCTTAGCCAATATTTACAATTAATAATGCAAAATACCATATGTTTTGTATAAAAATATGTGTGGTAAGTTATAGCATTAAATATCAGAGTTAGGAAATCAAGGCCCAGAAAATTAAAAACTATATTGTCATCAATAGCAGCTGTGTTATAATTTAAGTTTCAGAGAGTTGTAGAATCTCTTCCGAGTTCACTTTAGTGTTCGCCTGCTTCAGTCCATCAGGAAGACAACTATGGCAGCACATACAGACTCGACCCCTGTTAATGTTCTTGTCAATTCTTGCTTTTGTATTTTTTTATTTTTCTATAATTTATTTAAATATTAAAAATTTCCACCTCCTCCCATTTCCCTCTCCCTCCCCCTCCCTCTCTAGTCCAAAGAGCAGTCAGGGTTCCCTGCCCTGT
>LOJH01063497.1:560-10716 GCA_001685095.1 Ellobius talpinus
CACACACACACACACACACACACACACACACACACACTCCTCTTATTTTCATGATGTTTTAGTCAGGGTTTCTATTGCTGTGATAAAACATGGCCAAAAGCAACTTGGGGAGGGAAGTCTGTATTCGGCTTACACTTCACCTCACAGTCCATCATCAAAGGGAGCCAGAGAAGAAACTCAAGGCAGGAACCTGGAGGCAGGAACTGGAGCTTCTTATGGCTTGTTCAGTCTGATTTTTATACAACCTGGGTACACCTGCCTAGGGGCAGTACTGCCCACAGTGGCCTGGGACCTCCTAAACCAGTCAATCACTAATACAGAAAATGCCCCCGAAGATTTGCCTACAGGACCCTTTTATGGAGGCATTTTCTCAGTTTAGAATCCCTCTTTCCAGATATGTCTGAGGTTCCGTGAAACTGACAAAACTAACCAGGGCACATTGTTAGCTACAGACATTTGCAATAAAAAATAATAAAAGGAAAAATCTTTGGAATTCTTATCAAATCCCAGCAGTGAACAAGCCCTAAGGTAGCACTCAGAGTGCTGGTATTTGTCTTGTCCCCCAAAATATTCAAAGGATTTTTTTTCGGCGGTAGCGTTTTATCAGTTTAAAGGTAGATGAATTCGTACAGATTATGTGAGAAAATACAGACCTTTTGTCTTTAAAGAAAATACTTTAAGGTATTGGAATCTGAAATGTCCCACATTTAAGGTATATAAAGTTAATTACTTTTATTTGCAATGTGAGTTCATTTCACATAAATCAAGGTGTCCTCTGTCAGTTGTGATTGGCAGTCCCTACCTAGCCTAAGAAGCCAAGAATATGCCACCACCTCTGGTTTGTGATTTAGCTGTTCAAAGTTTGAGCTCCTTTTACCAGTGAAGAAATCATTAGATAAAGAGGTTAGTTGACTCATAAGTTCTATAATTTTCACTTATGGAAAACATAAGTTTAGCATGCTAAAGGAGACGGTATCAACATTACAGAAGAGCATCCTGTCTTCTCATGACTTCTCAGACTAGACCATTCCTGCCAAGGATCTTTGTACTCTTAGAAATGAAGGATTTGCTTACACAATGACTTAGATGTTGTATATGTTTTCTTGTTGTAAGCTGCTTCTCAGAAAAAGATAAAAGGAAAAGAAAAAAAAGATACAGTGGACCGAGACTTAACAGATTCCCTTAATTTCATTGACTATGCTCGATAAGTGGTATGGACCAATGGGGAATCAGTGTATTTCCAGATGTGCTGGGGAGAAGGATTAGACTTATCAAGAGTAAATGCAATGCCTCTACAGTGGACAGGATTTTTGTTTGAAGAAGGAAATAGGTGCTTGCAAGCCAAGAGAAGAATGGTACATTGGTAGTCCACTATTTATGAAAGACACTACCACATGAGTGTTAATACTAACAGTTTAAAGCTACTAGACTGAGATAACCTCCTAGGAAGTGTTTGAATTAAACAGAATGTCTGACATTAAATGCAAAATAATTCACACCAGTAGGAGAAGGAATGTAGAATTCATGGTTAATCACTCGCATTTGGGATTTGTCTCCATAACCACACTAAGGAAAAGATATATTACACTAGTCAAAATCATAATCTGAATCACAATAGAAATAGTTTACCCAATGAAGAAGACACTATTACAACTACATATTTGCCTAGAAAGTATTTTAAAAAGTATTTAAAAGTTTTTTTTAAATCTTCATTAAGCTTAGCTTTGTTCTTAGGGCAAGTTTGGTTTAAGTTAATTGACTTGCTATGAGCACATAAGGTAAACTACAATCTTTAAAGAAAGATCACAGTTTAGAAGATCTCTAATGTACAATGTTCAGCAATTCAGCCAAATTCAACTAAAATTTCAGCTATGATGCTAATTATGTAAGTCAATAATGCAATGGAATTTACATTCAGATAGAACTTCAGTAACTTCTTTCTTCCAATACTTGGCCCCAAAGGAGAGTTCTAAGATGGTGAGTATTAGAATGGAGAGATGGCCGACTTTCCTAATTCACCTATACGGTGAACAGCATTAACAGAGAAATGTATCCATTGACTTCCCCTGGTAGAGTGTAGTCTCTTAAACCATCCCTTCTTCACGTCCTCACTGAATCCTGGTTTGGTCTCTTTTATAATCTCCTACTTTCTGATACATCAATAGAGTGTAAAATTGGATAATATATCTCATGCTTGTATTCAGTCCCCTCAAACTACCTTGCTATTAACTCCTCTGCTATTTTCTTTCCTTAGAAATGTCAAGGCAGAAACACATAGATGACTTTCGGAAACATATACAGGCTATTTTTCCAGAATCAATGTGTACATGTTTGTGAGCAGCTTGGCAAAAATGAACATACTTGGGTTATTTGTGAGGCGAGTATGGCTGTTAGCCATGGGAAACAGCCATCATCACCCAAGCAGGATGATCCTAACTACTACTTTAAAATAACATACTGCCTTTCTAAAAGAGGCTTTAGAAGATTCTGGCTCTCTCCAGGGACAAATGCTGCAAGTAAAACAAAAACTAGCTCACATATGAATACCCTAAGAAGGAGGAAGGGTTATTCCTGTTTATCTTTGTAAGGTAATAGGCTCACATGAAATCCAAATGCAGCCTAAAATGTACAACTACTTATTTGGCTACATTGCTTGCATTTTATGCTAAACCTGTCTATAACATTAATAATAAACCACTCTACATTTCTACAGTTGTAAGCTCTTAATCATAATAATACCCCATCTGTACTCTACTTTCGTAAGTAGAATTAGCATTTCCATATGAACTAGAATGCAGAGTTGTTAAAACCTCTCCTCGGGATCCCTGCTATCACATTCTCCAATGATTTCATTATAAGTTAGCAATGTTCAGGTACTGTAGTTATGCTTATGAATATGGAATTATCTTGTGACTTGTCATTGGGGTCTGGTACCTTTAAATTCAACTTTATTCATATGTGCCCCCTTTTCACAGACAGACAAAAAAACAAACAAACAAAAACAATCAGCCTCAAGTCAGTGAAATAATATCCAACTACTTTGCCTAGCCCTCCAGTGATGTGAAACCCCTAATTCAAATTGTGTACCACAAAAATCAGTCTAACTTTTGCTTTCAGTGTGTGCCATGGTTCATTGTTATAAAATATGTCTTTTGCTTCTAATAACGTAGATTTTGTTCACTTGTTCTATTTTTGTAGGCACCAGTGCTTGGATGTGTCCCAGTTTTCACAAGGTCTTAGAAATTGCTCAACTGTTGCTTGAATCCCCACATTTCACTTCCACCTTGGTTACTCATAAGCATACCTGCACTTGTAGTTACTGGCACACTGGCATCAAAGAATTGCGCACACTGGCCTTGAGCCCACATTTCCCCATAAGATTTTAAGATTTGCCACCATCACCACTGTGTACAAAGGGGTCATAATGTTCAAGTAATGTATTTATATTGCTTTCGTTCTATCAAAAGAACTCTCATATAATGGAAAGAACACACAGCATCTGGGAAGATGAGAAGGAACAGCACCTTCAGAGTAGCAAGATGTTAGTAAAATAGAACAGGATTCAGTTAATTCTACCCTCAATCTGAGGCTATTATAGTAAACTGGGCTCTTCCTCTCAGAAAATAGGTCAATGAACGAGGAAGGGCAGAAGCAGGATAGGAGTTTTATATTCCAAAATGAAGTATAAACTTATGATTGTTCCATTCTCACTCAATATGTGTTCATTTTTATGGTAGTGAATTAGAGAAACCAAGACTCTTATCTAATAGAATTTGCATCTTACCCACCAAAATTGGCATTAAAGGTAAACAGATTTATGTTATTTTGCAAAGTAAAAACTGCAGAAAAAAGTATGGGTGGTAGAGTATAAATGAGCTACAAATATTGTGAGGGAAACGTGCATAAAAAACTATCTTAAAGTTAATAAATCCTAAAACATGAGGAAGTAGATGTGATAATATCAACAAGATCATCACAGGTTTAAAATATTGGCATATTAAAGGCACTAAAATAGGAATGTGTGCATTATGTACCTTCAGGTGAAAGGTACCAATAAACCTAAAGAACAGTTTATTTGCCTGTTACAGTGTGGAATAGAAAAGAAAAAGATGAAATTAGAAATTAAGGAGGTATCATAATGAAATGATTCCAAAATTAGCGAGTTACAATTTATTCTAGTAACGTAAAATTTGCACCAAGGGACTTAAATAATTTGATTGGCATTTTCCAAAGAGTGTTAAGAATACCATACGGACAATGCATTGTCTAAAAACTACAATGAAAATGAAGACTGAAATAGAAGGATGTCTTAGTTACTCAGTACACAATAGCTTAGACAGTGGGGTGGCACTGAGATAAAGTGAAGATGAAATTGATTAGACTGCCTTAGGATAAGAGGTCCCTCCCCAAGAGTTTGTATTCTGCCCTTAAGTCATCTCTGTTTTCCTCGGGTGAGCCTTTCTCCCCACTTTATCAGTTTAACTCTGGAACACACCTGTGAAAAGTTCCCACTTGTCATGGAAAGAGCTGACAGAAAGCCAAGTAGACTGCTATCAGTACTAACCATGCAGAAAAATAAAATAAAAGGGTTCCAGCTATTGCTTGCCAGGTGTGAATACTGCATATCCTTAATTATGTTTCCTATATGTTGATAGACTATCTGTATAATAAAAAGATTTTGTTAAAGAATAATGAATGTATAACATGATTGACAGATGCCATGCAATGGCTAAACTTTACTAAATTTTTTGGCATATCTATATTTATTTTTCAGGAGCTAGTTAACATGTTAAACTTAGATGGAAAGCCTAGATAAATATCTTGAGGCTATAAGTCATGTAACTAACACTAATATGTTTTCTCCAGAGTTTACTGACAATATTGAGCTGCAGGGAAAGTCTAGTGCTGGGTCATTATATTACCCAAAGTTCCAGAAGTCTTCATGCTTCAAACAATCTTTCTTTCCTCCCTGGCTTCTCATTCACTTCCCTGGCCCTCTCTGCTTTTAGTAATGAATGTAGAAGCATTGCTTAGATGAGAGGAAAGGAACTCACAAGACTCATCAGTCAGTGACTGTATGTGAGAACATTCATAAATATTATTAATAAATGTGTGAAACCACCATGTAGCAGTTACTATGCTGAGGTCTGAGACTTCACTGAGCCACAAAACTGACTATTTTTCCTAGTGTGGTTCTCACAGAGAAATTGCATTAAAAGTCCATCCTTGAGAGAGACAAACGTGATATATGACTTTAGAGCAGGCCTTCTAAACATGCTCTCTACCACAGAGAAGTTCCAAAATTAACCAGTATATATGTCCAATTCTCTCCTTGATTCTGAACAGGACCTACGCATAATGAAACACAGACTTCACCTTAAGGAACCCAAGAACTCACAATCAACACACTACCTCCAGGTAAGCACTTGTGTAGTAGAGAATGAGGGGCCAGTGAGCAGACACTGAATTATGAAAAAGCAGAATCAAAGTGTAATAACTTAAAGGAAATAAACCAGGAGATTTCTTGGAGATAATGGTATTTTAATATATGCAAGAGGAGAGGAGAATGCAGCCATGCCCTTTGCAAAGATTAGCCATGTGAACCAGCCTGCAATGAAGAACAGAAATCCAAGATCAGACTGAAGTTTAGGGGTCTGGCTAATGAAAAGTTCTAAATACGTTGAAAAATGACTTCCATTTCATCTCATAGTTACAAACTACTTTAAATTCTAGAAGACTCGGGAGACACCAACAATCATAGTGGTGGAAACCCCAGTGAGGAAACTAGTCATAAGCCTAGTGAAAAGTTGTTGAAGTCAGAATTAGGAAGATAAACATTATCAATTGTGTGAGTATTTTGGTTTCTAAATAATTCTAAGGAAAGCAGGCCTTTGGTGAGACATTCATTAACTGAGAAGAAAAGTTGTAGGAAAGGGTGTAGAGGGGGAGATTGGAAAAAGTTAAAATGGAAAATAACTGTTTTAAGGCGAGGGTCATTGAAGTGCTTGACAGGCATGTTAATGAGTTTGACCTTCATTCTGTATGCAGTAGGGAATCATTAAAAACTTGGAGCAAGAGAATGACATAATCAGATCTGTGTTTTATGAAGATAACTAACTGGCCTTGGAGTGGGAGATATACTGGGAAAAGTTAAAGTCAGGAAGGTCCTGCTATGAAGGCTCTGAAAGAGCAAAAGCAAGAAATGACAAAAGAAGCCTCCAGCACGATGACAATGGGGGAAAGAAAAAGAAGCAAAAGCCTTCACAAGAATGTCACCTAAAAATTGATGGGAATTGTCACCTAATTGGGTAAGAGAGTAGAAGAAATAGAAAGGGCAAAGGGGTTCTCTGTCTTCTATCTCATTTCTGCTTACAGTTTTGGCTAATAAAAATGGGAAAGGTGAATTTAAAAAGCCTACTTTTAGAGAGAATTTGGAAATTCTACTTTTAGAACTCTGGACTGGCTCCTAAATTGGTGTCCACCTAGCCTGCACTTTCAGATGGACATGATGAAATTGTACCAGGGATACGACATTCTTTGAAGAAGGGCTGTCTTTGAGATAGGATGAGCTAAGCCTGCAAAGTCTGGTTCTTTCTTCCATATATTTTATTGCTTCCCTCTATTCTGTGTTGGTGTGATGCCAACATGTTTATATATCATGTGAGCAAGATCATTGTTTGCCGATAACGAATTTCATTCTGACTTTTAAAAAACACCACATGTCCTGATAATAGCAATAAACTGATTTCACTTTCAAGAAGAAAAATAATCTGAACTTGTCTCCCTCTGCTGGTTATACATTGAGTTATCATAGTGCTTATTTAACAAGAATAATAGAAAAAAATAGAAATATCTCATAATAATTTGTTTTGTACAATTATAGGGCTTTGCTGTTCACTATGCATGACGACACACATAATTTCATGCATTGTCTTTCCTACAGTTCTGTAAGATAAACAGTGTAAGCATTATCACCACAGTTGTCTGGAAATTACTCTGAGACTCCAAACCAGTAAGTGCACATATGAAATTAAAGCAAAATCAGGAAGCATCTGTAATTAGAAAAAAGTGCACAATGTTGAAGCTAGAAGAGATCCAAGGGAATTATCCTGTTTATCCTCACCATTTTACAGCTGAAACATAGAACTTAGATTCTTGCTTACCTCCTCACCATTTTACAGCTGAGATGCAGAATTTAGAGTTTATATAGCCCTTCAGAAACATTAAGATTAATATTCATAGAGCTCACCTCCTAAACAGCATTCTTTATATTATACCATGCTTCCTGCTTAATAACGCCAGGACATTAATCTTTTACCCAACTGCCCAAGGATAGTACTGTCCATAACGGTCTGGGCCCTCCACCAGTTAGCAATCAAGAAGATGCCCCCACAGACAAGCACACATGCCAATCTGGTGAAGGTAATTCCTCAACTAAGGATTCCTCGTTTCAGATGTGTCAAGTTAACAGCTGAACCTACCTATGACAAACCTATTAGCAAGTGAGCAAACAAAGCAAGGATGAAAACACAAGAAATAGATTATCTTACACAGAGGGGTAAGTCTTAGTCACTCTTTACATAGAACGGATCTATCTGGCTTTGAACTCCGAAACTTCAGGCAAAGTTCAAGTTTCAGAGATGTTAGAGTATCCAGGACAGTGTGAGCAGAACACATGGCACGGAATCTCTCACCATATCACTGCCTGGCGCTGTTTTCTTTTTCTCTTTATTCATCTTCTACAGGCACTCTAGTGCAGATTTCTGGCTGTTTGTTCAGTTTCATGCTCCCCCACAGTGGGCCGTTCATAATGAGTGTGCCACTATCGTAGTTGCAACTCTTTCCTTTTCCTGGCGCGAAATACTGTTCTTTGCTCAAAAATTGCTAAGGTAATTTAAGAACCATAACTTTATGCATGAAAATTGTCTGTATAATCTTAACCCACTAAATCATAGTATCTCCTCAAAGGGGCCATCAATACTTCAAAATAAAATCAATACATTGAATATATTAAAATTTTTATCAAAGATTTTTTAATTATATGAATTATATGTATCTGTGTGTGTCTCTGCATACAGATGTTTGGATGCCCATGGAACCAGAAGAGGGCTTTGGATCTCATGGATCTAGAATTACAGGCAGTTGTGATCTGCCTGGTATGGGTGCTGGGAACTGAACTCTGAACTTCAGCAAGAGGAGCAGGCAGTCTTAAATGCTGAGAGATTTCTCAGCTCCTAAAAGGTTTTATATATGTGTCTTATGTAGGTGCTAAGCATCAATTAAGAAGAGAGAAATAATGAACTTTAAATACAACACATATATAGACAAATAGAATAGAGAAAATTAAAAGATATAGATGATTTCTAATACATGTGGTAGATACGTGTATTACCCACATCCAACAATTTGTCACTATTTTTACTGAACTTTTATTTTCGAGCAGCAACCCTATAATTTACTCTCTCCCATGGCATTATCTTTTCCTATGTCAAGAAATTATGACAGAGTATTGATCCTAGGGTAGAATCAGGCTGATGAGTGGCTTCAGAATCCTTTGTGATGTTTGGAAGTAATGCGAATTAACTGATATTCACTGTTCAGAAGAGCTCAGTTGGAGGAAAGCTTTGATCAGGAAATAGCTGACTTAGATGTGAGGACTAGACAGCTTTGAGAGTTGGAAAGGTATGTGAAAGGGTACGCCAGAGAGAAAATCTGGATGGTAGCAGTGCAGAGAGGACCAGAGGAAAGTGAGCCATCACATGGCAGTGAAACAGGATGATATGGGCAGCTTGGGGAAGAGGAATGTGATCTATTATTTCTGGAAGCAGAATATTCTTACTCATCAACTGATTTGAGAGACTTGTAATATTTACACCCGTCATAATGCTCAGCATACACATATTATAAGGGGGTATTTTTTTTCTTGTGATAAATCCAGCATGTTGCTATTAAGAAATGGCACTCTGACAACTTACAACTTGTTTTCCCCTTCTATAAATTAGAGTTACAAAAGTTTTGATCTGTGATGTCATTAGAAATAACACTTTGTTATTTCATTAAATGATAAGAATTTCTTGTTCACTCAATCTGTAATTGATCCTCTGAAAGACATGTGGGAATTACCCACTGGGGTCATCATGATAAGATTAACTTGTAATACAAACTTTTGAACCTTACTAGGAAAGATCATCATACCGTTTTATGAATGATTTGAATATGATATGGCAACAAAGACAAGACAGATCACTGCATGATGATGAATAGGAAGGGAGAGCAAATAGTCTATGCTGTGTTTCCACAATCCTTCTTTCCTTTATCTTTGGGGTTTTGGAGATTAGCATCATCCTTGATAGGCATGGATCATCTTTGGGAAGCTGTAAACATTGGCGTGGGCCTGAAATGAAAAAAACTCCCTAGCATTGGTTTGGTCACTTGGCTAGCAACCTCTGTGAGACAGAAGTATGTTGATTAATGGATTTGTTTGTGTCAGTCATTTCCCACACTGCACAAATTTAAGAAAGATAAAAACTGTAAAAAGAGAAACCATACGATCTTTTCCACCATTGATACTTATGTAGGCTAATATTTATAAGCAAAGTACCTTTATTTCTCTAATGTTCATTCTAAAGAGAAGATGTACATTTTGGAATACACTTAAAATCTGCAACATACTTAAACTTGCTAAGGCCTTTCTCACTAAAGGATGCTTTAGTCATGGATATCTGTTCACTATAACTCTAGATGCTACGAATTGGGTTCCATCATGTAATATTCTTAAACTCTCAAATAATCCAAGTAGCCCAGGATATTCTTGCTGACTCTTTTCACCTCCCTTACCCCAACACTCTTTTAATTTTCTTTATCCAAATCTGCTTAAAATAGGGTCAGATGATTTAAAAATTCTTTATATATTCAAGTACATTTTGAATATTAAATAAGACTTTATATTGTTTTTCTAAGGATAAGTAATTAACTATATATAAGAAAACTCCAATAGCACAAACACTGAAAGAAATAATTAATAAATGGGACCTCCTGAAACTGAAAGGCTTCTGCAAAGCAAAGGACACGGTCAACACAAAACAGCAGCCTGCAGAATAGAAATAGATCTTCACCAACCCCACATCAGACAGAGGTCTGATCTCCAAAATATACA
>LOJH01063502.1:0-10716 GCA_001685095.1 Ellobius talpinus
CCACTTCCCCCTCTTTTTTTTTTTTAAAAAAAGGAAAATATCCATAGTCCATTTGTTGGGAATGTGGTGTAACAATTCACACAAATATTAAAGTTAACCTTGAAGATAGCAATTAAGCCTTTCAAATTAAGAGATTTGTTTATTACAAGCATTGGACATGCATTCTGAAATTAATTTTGACCTTGCTACCAGCAGGTACAGGGGATGAAATTTGAGAGCCCAAAGAAGGATAAAGGCCCCTTGCTCAGCCTACCCATTCCTGTCTTCACACCCCATCAACAGGTTCTTGACTGTTTCAGAGGCTCTGAGAACCTAAGCAAAACAACTTGACTCATCTTGAAAGTCTATAGCCCAAGTCCTCCTGCCTTTCCCCAGCACCTATTCACCCAGGGAAGCTAAAGAGGAGAATCGGGCTCAAGATCGTCTTCCTTTCTATATGAAAGCTTTATTGTAATTTAAAGTCCAAGTGTATGGTCAGTAGTTGGAGGGCCAACAGATATTCCTATTAAAGAATTTATTTCGCTTCTGATCTTTAAGTCTACCAATTCTAAGAAGTACCTGCATTTGCAAAGAAGGACGCGCAGCTACACTAAACATGCTCTGAGAAAACAAATGAACGCCATCTGCACCTTTGTCACTCAGGACCGCAGTGCACACAAGATTAGCAACCACACGCTGCCAGTGCAATAGCCCACTTCTGGAAGGCTGCCAGCTCAGATCTGAGGAAAGAGAAATTAGATTGTATCTCATGACAAAAGAAATGAGCCCTCATAATTTTCATGTGATCTGGTCACTGGCCACTGAATAAATGATCAAATTAAATTGGAACTGGCTATCTGTAAAAATGCAAAATCTTATAATAGTCATGCCATTTTCCATGTGTTCACTTTTAAACAACATGAAAAAAGCCATTAGTGGCTTAACAGAAAACATAGCAAAACCTGATATTCATTTACTTAAATGAAAACAGACCTTATTTTTAAAAAAGGATAGCAATTAAAACATTAGCAATATTTTATTATCATTCACAAGTGAAAAAATACTTCTTTCAATAACAACTGTTGTGTGCAGGTCTGCTTTAATTTCCTTTTACCTTCCTTCCTTCTTCATTTTTAAGACAGGATCTCATGTGTGTCCAGGTGGACTAACTCTGGTTACATAGGCAAGGGTGACCTTGAACTCTTGCTTCTGCCTCCACCTCCCAAGAGCTATGATTATGAGTCTACAGAACCAAACTGCTCCATACAATGCTGGGCTTTGTGTGTATTTGGAAAGCACTGCCCGAATAAGCTGTTCCCAGTGTGCTAGCTTCAACTTGAAGCAATCAAATGTGTAAAGGGGGCGTGGCCACTCATGCTTGGGCACATATGCACTTACATGATTGATAAGGGAAATAAAGGGAAAGTGACAAAAGAGGAAAAAGTTACAAAGTCTCCAATCCCAGGAACAAAACAGCTTTGAAAAATGAACCACAGTTCAAGGAACAAATAAAGCAGTCTGTGGCGTTTCTGTTGCTCCGGTTAATATCTTCCAAATGGACCTTTGATATGCGCAATTTTAGCACATCCGAAGACTGCACTGAGTGCCCGCTTGCCCTGAAGTCAGGTCTGTTCCTTTGTTTCAAAACTGCCTGGAAGGCAGGGAGAAGACCAGTCCAGCTCCGAGGGAAGAGGCTAATGACCTCCTTTGTTAGCGGAAATACAGATACTCTGGGTTTTTCCCAATCTTAAATTCGTAAGTTGGTATGTGATCACAGGAGGTTAGAATGGTCTTAGAACTAGATTTTATATCATCTCATCCCACCCTTTTATTAATAGTTTGCTTCAAGTCAAAAGCTAAAACAGGAACTTGGGCAAATTCCAAGTCCGGTTTTGTGTATTTCCATGGGTGCAGGGATATCAGCTACGTTTCTTTCCATTGCACATAACTGAAAGCTCAACTGAAGCCAACCGAATCCGTGAGGAATTCAGTCGATTATGAAACAGTAGAGAGGCAACATCCAGCCTCGTCTGACTGTCTCAGCACCATCTCAAAGAACCAAGGACACATGGACCATGCACTTGCCAACCAGGAAAGTGCTACTTCCTTAACCCTCAAGTACTCCCAAGAGGAGGTGCCTACTTTGCATCAATGGAGTTGCTTTTGCACCAGCCCTCTGCAAAGCAGAAAGCCTTGAGTTAGTCACCCAGCCTTAGGCTATGACAATTAGTCACATAGGTCAAGACACAGAGCACCATTTCAGCAACTGGTTAGCATCACTCCAGCCCAACAAATCTACACCAAACTCACAGGTTGACTCATTAAATTGCCCATCACTGTGTCTGCTGCACAATCAAACAGAAGACATGATGTTTTCAAGCAGTAACAATACCTTGGAATGTGAGTGCTCTCCATTATACAGGTTCAACAGAGTCAAAAGTAATACTATCTCCCATCCAGAATTTTCCACCCTCTAAAATATGTACTATTCTACAATTCATCAAATTTGTTCTTACATTTTGTCTCAGATTTATTGTATGATCTGGGAAGCTAAAAAACATGCAACAAAAGGAATATTAGGTTCCTAGAGGTTGCTGACAGAAAATGTACACGAAGGACTTTGTAGGAAAATTTTCATGAGAAGAGGACTTGTCTGATCTCTTACTGCCATGTCTAGTTAAACCCCCTTTTATATTTATAACTAATACTTACATTGCCAAAATGTTTCCATGATTGCCTTTTATTAATGAAAATGTGAAATAAATAAAAAAATCACAAATTGGAAAAAATGTATAGAGAACAACCTGCCACATCAGGTAAAACAACACAGTTGGGTCTAAATTGAGACCTGTATGGTATATCTGATTTAATTTGTGGTGTGGGGGATAGAGGGAAGGAAAACACCCCCAGAGACAGCATAGCCATTCTCCAAGGCACTGTAACTCACCCCGCAACTCACATGATGTACAAATCCAATTTAGGCCATCAGCAAAACAACAGAATCAAACTCAGTAAAATTGTCAACCCCATCTAGGGTAATAATCACTGTACTTTCAGAATTTTTCAACTTCATAACTTTATAAAAGAAGCCTAATTTCAAAATGTGTGCAATTTCCTCTTCTAGTGATTTACAAAGTATTCCTGGAAACTTGCTCCTGCATTTTCAACAATACAAACACAAAGTCTGTTAAAAAAAATCTTTGGGACTTAATAAACAGTTACAGTAAATTTGCAGGATACATAATCAAAATAAAAAAACAGTAGCCGTAATTTATACTGAGTCAACTCTCTGAGAAATTACAAAGAATACTCCATGCAAAATAACTCTCCCTCAGAATTAAGTATTAGGAATATATCTCACCAAAGGAATAAATAAAAATTTCAAGACACTGAAAATGGAAATCACAGCAGATGCTGAACATGCCATGTTTCTGTACAGGTGGAACTACTATTGAGAAAATGTCTATAACTACTTGTGCTGGCGAGTTTCCCATTACCTTGACACAAGCCAATTCCTCTAAGAGGGAGGCAAAGACTGGGTCACAGGCAAGTCTGTAGGGCATTTTCTTAATTACTGATTGGTGGGAGAGGTCCCAGGCCAATTTGGGGGTTGTCACTCCTGCACTGATAGCAAAAGCAGGCTGAGCAAGCCAAGGCAGTAAGATGAAGACTCCTCCATGGCCTCTACATCAGCTCCTCCAGGAACCTGCCTGGAGTTCCTGACGTCCTTAAATGACAGACAATGAAGGGAAAGCATGTGCTTAAGTAAACTCCTCCTGCAAGGCGCTTTCGGTCAGCGTTTTAGAATGGCAACAAAACCCTAAGGCACTACCGAAACAAAGCAGAATACAGAATATACAGAATTAATGCAATACGTGTCAAAATTCTGATGTCATATTTCTCAGGTTTAGAAAAATACAGGAATTCATATGGAATGACAAAAGGCCAAGAACAGCACACTCCTAAGGAAGAAGAACTGAGCTCAAATTATACTACAGAGTCATAGTGCTAGGGACAGCCTGGTACTGACAGAAAAACAGCCAGAAAGGCCAAAGGAATAAAACAGAGGACCTGGTAATTAAAAAACAAAGTTATGCCCACTTAATGTTTCACAACAGAGGCCAAAACATACATTGGAAAAAAATAGTCTATTCAACAAATGGTGTTCATAAAATTGAATTTCTTACCAGTAGAAGAAAGAAATAAGATTCTTATCTTTCACCTTGTACCAAAAACCAAACAAACAAATGGTTCAAAGAGAGCTGACTTTAAAAGCTAAAGCACTGGCAGTTTTAGAAGTGCCCACAGGGGATACACTTCAGGATACTGAGGTAGGCAAGAACTTTGAAAATAGCATAGGAATCAGCCCAAGTAACAACAGATGGGACTATATGAAAATAAAAATTTTCTTTAGGGCCAAGCAAAGAACCAGCAGAGTGGGAGAAAACTTCTCCAGTTACACTTCAAACAAGAAGCTAGTAGCCAGAATTTACAAAGAATTAAAGAAATAAATATCAAGGGAATTAAAATGCCAAAAAAACAAATGAGCAAATGGACTGAATAGACAATTAAAAAAACAGAAAAACAATGGCCAATACCTAATTTTTAAAGTTTCAGTGTCCCTCAACACCAAGGAAATACAGATTACAACTCCTTTGAGGTATTACCTCATCCCAAACAGAATGCCTCTCAGAAAAAAGGAAAACACACTTTGGAGAAGACATGAAAAGAAAGGAATCCTTATTCCCTGCTGGTGGGGGTTCAAATTAATCAGTTTGGAGACTGTGCAAAAAAAGAAAAAAACTTAGACCTACCATATGATCGAGCCATTTCACACCTCAGTATAAACTCAGAGAACCCCCACACCTGCCATAGAGATGTATGTACCGCCACGTTTTGTGCTGCTCTATTCAGGACAGTGCAGAGCCCACATGACGTCGTGACCTCACAGAGGCCTTACCTTTTAAAAGCAGCAAGCTGAAAGCTAAATTCAACAATGAAATGGTAGAGAAACAGGGACATCTGAACTACAACAAAGGCAACTTGCGTTTTCTTGGCAACATACACATAACCAGAAGGTTTCAGGTTTTAAATTAAGCAAACCTAAATATGTACACATCTACTTATGTAAAAAAAAAATAAACACCCTTTTAAAGTATTTATCCACCCAGGGCCTGGTGAGCCTTCATGGGTCTCTCAAAACGCCATGTACCAGTCCCAGCCTACACCCATGGGCGATAGATTGAGTATTCCCTGAGCTTGCAAAGCCAGGGCCCATGCTGACACACAGCCCTCTCTCCCAAATCTCTCTCACAGAACAGTTGAATGCAAACAAGACATATGAGACCCCTGTCTGGACTTTGTGCTGCCAGGGAGGGGGCTCCCTTGCCTGGATGTTGGCATAGTCTCAGGCTGTGACTCTTTCTCCATACCCTTTGTATGGCACCAACTTTCTCCCCATTACCACCCCTCTGCCACATCTATGGACCTAGGATTTCTATGTCTGTCAAGGGCTTCTCAGCAGCTCCCATTACCCCATGGAGAAACACATGGTATCTGGGGAATAAAGAGTTTCAAGACTGAGAAATATCCCTGTTGACAGCAGGGTAACCGGCATGTTTGAAACCAGGATTATTCTTCTTTTCTCTTTGCCTATTTGGGATGGTCCTCTCTTCCTTTAGCTTCAT
Source organism: Ellobius talpinus (assembly GCA_001685095.1). Classification (NCBI taxonomy): domain Eukaryota; kingdom Metazoa; phylum Chordata; class Mammalia; order Rodentia; family Cricetidae; genus Ellobius; species Ellobius talpinus. The sequence continues at coordinate 5,667 of LOJH01063502.1, forward strand.
AATTTTTGTCTTTTTCTCAGACTTTTGAAGGGAAGTTGTTTTGAAAGTACCCACAAGATATCTTAGTATATTTAAAAATTAATTTGTCAGTGTGCACAAAAAGTGGAATAGGGGTTTTTCAAAATGCCATGCATATTATTTTCTTTTTATAAACAATGAACATTTTGGAAACCTTCCAAAGGGCTATTATGAAAATCCTCAGTTTTCTCATTTTCCTTCTGTCACAATTTCTCCACGTTCATACCCTGAGTCACTCGAGCCAGAGACTTTCAGTACTGATGAGTTGGGCCTGTTGGGGACAGCAGATTAGATCATGTCTAGATATCTCATCTGCCCTGAAAATCCTTTAGTCCTCTGGTTCTCAAACTGTGAGTCACCCCTTTGGGAATCACAGGGCAGATATCCTGAATATCATGTTTATATTACGATTCATAATGGTCACAAAATTATAGTTATGAAGTAGCAATGGAGTAATTTGATGGTTGGGGTCACCACAACATGAGGAACTGTGTTAAAGGTGGCAGCATTAGCAAGGCTGAGAACCACTGCTTTAGTTCATCTGATAATAAACCAAAAAATGAAGAAAGAAGGAGGAGGAGGACGAGGAGGACGAGGATGAGAGTAGAAGAGGAGGAGGAGGAGGAAGAGGAGGAGGGGGAAGAAGAAGAAGAGAAGGAAGAGGAGGAGGAGGAGGAGGAGGAGAAGGAGGAGAAGGAGAAGAGGAGGAGGAGGAGGAGGAAGAGGAGGGAGGAGGAGGAGGAAGAGGAAGAGGAAGAAGAAGAAAAAGAAGAAGAAAAGGAAACAAAACAGAAAATGCTTTATCCAAAAAAACCCTATATTTTTATTTCATCAGATTAGTTTCCTCTCTTGCTTATCGAAAGGTGTTGGAGGGGTGCACTTGCCCTTCACAGGAAGGAAATCTCTCCATATCAAAGTCCAGTAGGTTGAAAGAGCATAAAAGGCAAGCATGAACTCTGGGCACACCACATCTGTCAGCAAGCACACACAGATTAAACACCAACTTCTTAATTATCAGCCGATCTAATTTACAGCTCATTTTCTATTTATTAGTATTGCCTTCTGAACACATTTTATAATAACATCTGCCTGCAACCTGGGTGGTGACCGTTAGTACCAACAGTTTATTTTTCTTTTTCATAGTTTTCTAGAAAATCGTTTGAGATTGATGGCCTAGCCCCTGACATACAGATCAGTCTGTATGCAGTAAATCTTGCCTGGGTTCTCTGCTCCTCTTGTTGTACACGACAAAGCCCCTTGTTTATTTCCAAAACCTGATTTGAGCCTATCTTTCATTCTATTTCGCCAGGTAAGTGTAGTGGCAAGGTCGCTGGTCTCAGTGATAGATGCTCCTTAACTAGTGTATTCTAAAAACTAACCATTTGAATTCTATTCCATTTTCTCCTAATTACCACACTGAATACTGTGTACATTTCTCCTTCTTACAACATCTGTCCTATATGCTTTACTGCCCTGTCTTCTCAAGAAGGAAAATGCAGCCAAAAGAAAATGAATATCAAATTCCAAGCTCCCAGGAGAGCTGACCCAAATTCTCAAACGATGGTATTAAAATGCATTCCACTCTCAGAGCTATGAAATCATCACGTGATTCCTTAATGACTCAACTGTCATAAACATTGGCCAGCCACCTTTGATGGGCCTTTAAAAAATCATACACACTACTAAAATAACGTGAAAAGCAAACCTCTGGCTATACAAAGAGAAATCTAAAAGGAGAAAGCATCAAAAGACTGACAACAGTTGTTCTATTCTTCCTTTTACCTTCGTCGTAGACTTCCTTAGCATCTTGAGAAAAAGGAGTAGGTATCATGTGCTCAGCTGACTACAGTAGAGAAGGTCAAGAATGTACGTGGCCCATTTCCCCAAGTACTTTATAATAAGCCTGCAAGCGTTATAGTCAACACTCTCAAGGTTCTTTCTCTTCAGCCCTAAAGCTTGACCATGGTACCCCATCTTTATAAAGACATGAAGTTATCCTTATCCTCCCAAAGTCATTCTCCTAAACTATTTAAAGGAGGAGGCACTGTATGGGAAGTCAAGGGGCCTGAGGGGAAGATAGAACGAATGGTCACATGACAAGCTGACTTCATATCGATAAATATATATATAAATATATACATATTCATAAATATACATAGGCACCAACACACATAAATTCATACAAATAAGCACGCACGTGTGTGCGCACACACACACAGCTAGCTAAATGTTTAGCGTCTTTATTAAGTTATTGAATTGATATATTTTATTGAGCAGTCTAAGCAGATTAAGCATTATTCCTAATTAAATATTTGTGTCTCACAAATACACACTTGTCTCTCAAAGATACCAGTTTAATATTCCGTATCTGCAATGAATCGGATGCTAATTGCATAAATTTTCTCCCAGTATTAATTTTAATTATTTAGAGCTTCGGGAAGCTCTCTGTAATTTCCCATCTGACACCCGAGGCCCAGAAGAACAGCTGCCTGCAGTTCCCCGTGCTCTTAAGAACACACTAGGTATCCACAGAGTCAATAAGCGTAGGCATGGATTCTCGGCGTGCTCCGTGGAGGTTATGAAAATGAACCCTTTTGGAGGAGTTCAGAGCAAACCTGCAACTGGGAATGATGTCCAAACCACTGTGCGAAGTATTATGACAGTTGTAGATCTCAAAGGAGCTGCGGGAGGAGAGCTTCCCTGCTGTAACGAGCAGAGCACATAGGTAAATAATAGATCACAGGCATGTAGCCTGCCTGCAACAGCCACTACCGATCAGAAAGTCACCATGACCACACAGTGCAAATATTTCATACCACACCGTTGTCTATCTCTGTGGGAGCCAACTGAAATAAGTTAGCTATTCATTCTTCCTAACAGAGAGGACAAACACTATTTGTTTATGATGACTTGAAAGTCCAAATAGTGCTATCTGAATTTATCACATGCAAAAGAAAAATGTACACAGAAACCTAGTTATAACCCACATGTAAATATATCCCCTAGTATGGCTGAGAATCAAGAGCCAACATATACATAATTTAGTACAAACATCTTTGACACCTCATAGTTTTTTTCTTCTTTTTCAAGAGAACAAAAGGCTTCCCGCAAGAACACATAGGATTTCTATTTTTTCTCAGATGTGCCAATTCAGGATACAATGAACTACATGAATTATTCATTTTGAAGTTGGTTTTGTTTGTTGACAGAAGTTTGCAGGGCTCAGAATAAAAAGGTAAGTAAAACAGATCTAGAAATGGACACAGAAATAAAAGGATGAATAATACAAAGAATGTAACTAAATACACAATTTCAAACATTTATGAAATGCCTCTGGGTGAAATTAGTCTCCCTGAGTCAATGCCAAAAGCAAAAAGAAAAGCATTCAGTCAAATACACTTGATATAGACCTCATTTATTGTGACAAATTCACAGCCAGCTGTATCCATGCAACTGTGTCCACACTGTGAATGGTCTAATGCATCCAGCCTTTTAACTGAAGGAAGGAAACTTGGTTTGGGATATTTATACCAGGGCATGGTAACAGAGAACCTGACACATGTTAGAGACCAGCAAATACTGCTGAGTGAACATCCTTATTAAAGGCGTCGGATAGGTGTCTTTCCCAAGACAACCATTCCCCACTGAAAGCAGCATGCTACACCCTCCCTTAAACTTTCTCTTGTTGTTTACTTCGAGTAGAACTTACATGACTATTGTGATTTCTAAAGTTTAAATTGGAAAAATGACAAAACAGAGAAAGAAGTTGGGATACCAATTGAGAAAGCATGGCTGTATTGTCCATTAGAGTTACGAAGCTCCATGGCAAGGAAGGGAAGCAGAAAGAAGCTTCAAACAGGAAGTATGTACAAGGGGCTCACAGCTTGACATGGTGCACCAGAGGGAGTGGTCATTGTAGCTCAAGTTTAGGGAGCTGAAGAGATAGAAGGCTTGAGCAGAAAACAGAACCAACTCTCAGCAGCATTATCCTATATTAGGATCAACACAGAGAGAAAATGCAAGAATTTAACCTAATATGGGGGGTGTAAATTATTTGTTTCATGAAAGTAATAGAAATCTAGAATAAGCATTTCCAATTATAAACTATACACAATGGACTTGCTTCGATTTCAATTAAATTTAATTTTTCCCCATAAATACAGATGTTTTTTAAAAGTCAGTGGGTAGCACGGAGCAGACAGGCAGATCTCCGTGAGTTCCAGGCCAGCCTGACACGTCTAGTCTCAGATGGGAAAGCATAATGATGACTGTGACAGCCCAGTCACACCACCCACAATGCTGACGCCTTACTCTCAACGAAACCTTTGAAAGAGTGTTAGTTTGATTTTACTATAAACTTTCATTTAAAAAATTATGAAGGAAAAAACTAAGTTATTTTCTAAAGTGTAAATAAACAGCCATAAAATCTGTCCCTGGGCGCAGACTTAACATTCTTAAATTAACTCCTTTTTGCTACCACACGCACAAACACACACACACAAAAAAAAAACCCTCATGCATTGGCTTTTCTTTCTACCCTAGTTCTTCCATGATAAGTAACCACGACTTTTAGGGGTTTCAGTATTCAGTGCTGACATAATTATGATAACGGGCATGTTATTCATAGCTAAGCAAGGCGATGTACTGTAATCACATGTTCTTTCCTTGATAACTTCTGATTTCCCTGGAGGTACAGAGTCTCAGGCCCGCTAAGAAAAAGCCAATCACTTCAGTTGGGTCTAACACATTGGAAAATCCATCTGTTTCGTGTTTTCCTTAGAGACATCACTTCTGGATATCTCAATCAGCTTGCACCTATTCAGGGTGATTTAACCCTCGTATGATACTCTGCTAAAACTTAACAATTGCTTTGGTCTTCCTTTTGCCCCCACATCCAGGATTGAGCCCAACACATACTAGACAAGCAGTCTATCACTAAACACAACCATTTTATTATATTTTTGTAATTTATTTGTTCTTTAGCTTCTCTAGGATCACGAATTATAGGCTCAATGTCCTTTATTTATGACTA
>LOJH01063504.1:0-10055 GCA_001685095.1 Ellobius talpinus
TCTCTCTCTCTCTCTCTCTCTCTCTCTCTCTCTTTCTTTCTTTCTTTCTTTTTCAAGACAGGGTTTGTCTGTGTAGCCCTGCCTGTCCTGAAACTCACTCTGTAGACCAGACTAGTCTGGAACTCAGAGATTCACCTGCCTCTGCCTCCCGAGTGCTGGAATTAAAGGTATGCACCACCACACCTGTCTAGGATTTTGTTTCTTTATAACCATTCTTGTAAGAATCTATGAAACACATCCACAGCACATTACACAAGTCCCCCACAAACCATCCTCAGGCCCAGGAGGAAAACTGAGCATTATATATTTCAAGCAGAGGCTAAGGGTATAGCTTATGTTTTTCCCAAACAAGGTCCTGGGTTTGATCCCTAGTACCAGTAGGAGAGAAAAATCAGTATCAATGAGTTTGCTGTTCGTTTTCACACTTGCAAAGGCCATAAGGTCCTTTGTGGAGCATTTGTGTACAAGTTTCTTAGGGACTGTTGGAATTCAGCTTGATAGTAGGGAGATTACCATTCTGCACATTAGTGGTTCCGTAGCTCTCCGTGGGGATGAAGCCATCATTACTTTTGCCAAAAACCTGTGGGACTGCAAAGAAAATCAGCTAGTGGCTCAGCCTCAGTGTGGCTGCTAACGACGGCAGCAAATGTGCCACAGGGGATGCCAGGGAGCTGTGACCACAGGAGAAAGCACAGAGCTCTCTGCCTCATGGAGGACTGTGTATATTTTTTGTTGTCTTCGCTTACCTACTTGTTTATCTTCTCTGCTCTCATGATAGTCATTACATATTAAAATTGGGTCGCGAGGAAAATACCACTTACCCAACTGCAGCCATTTGCTCACATTTCCTTCCTCCCTCTTTTTTTTCTGGCTTTGGAGCTAAATCTTTGGCTTTGAAACTTTTTTTTTTACTAATGAATCTATTGAGAAGAATTTTTGTATACACACATGTGTGCAGGCACACACACATCCCTCAGTTAAATATTTAGCCTTCACACAGCCTTATTGGGTTGTACTGGAGCAGTATTATTTTTTAAATTATAGCAACAATAAAAAGGCATGCTAAATATTCCAGTTCATATTATCCAAAAGCTTTATGTAAGGGCTCTACCCTTTTACACAGTCAGCTGTGCATCTCCATTGTAAAGCAGTAAACCTGACCCCTGTGTCTGATAGAGTAAGGAAGGGCAACGTGGAGGAATGTGGGCACTGAACCTTTAACTCAATCTGCCATTCTGAGTGGAGTAAAACAATAAGGACGCTGGGGAGAAGGCTCGCACAAATACTCACAATACAGCAGAAATACGGTCATTCCAGCAACTTTGATCACTACTATAATAGACCCCGAGATGATCATGTTCCAGTTCATGATGATGAGGATTCAGGGACCTGTGAGGAGGACCAGAGCAACATCATCAGTATCTGGGGATGAAACTGCTTTCTTCCTGCCTTAGCCTTGTATCTTGTTCAGAGTATCCAAGGGAGGGCTTCAAGACAGGCATTCTGTTGGCAGGTGAAAGGAGGAGACCCAGACATGTACAAAGCACTGATAGAAAGCATGACATGTTATCTCTCCTTCATGTATACTTGAGCCTTAGGTCTGAACCGTGTCTCCATTTGTGGTTTCAAAAACCCTGTCCAATATGTAAATCTCCTGTAATTCAACAACATATAGTCTTTAAAATGACCCTTGCTTATAAGCTTACAGTTTTGGCATTGCTAATTTCACTTATAGAAGCCTTAAGTGACGTGTCAGGGGTATGTGACAGATGAACAGAGGACTGGCCAGGAAGGCAGACAGACAGACAGACAGACTTACCTGATCTCTCTCTGGAAGTCTGGCTTGGCATACAGATAGGAGCCTTTGTGATCAGCTAATACTTGTGCGGTAAGCAGGGTTCCTTGTCTCCTGAGCATAGGCTCCTGCTCAAGCAGTGGGTACCATCCTTGTTCATGACCTCACTGTGCCAGCTGCATCTTCAAGCAAACACCTCTTTCTGTTCAGTGCTCTTGGCAAAGGAGCAGGAAGGGCAAAGAGGGGAAGGGAACCTCTAGCCCTGTAGGAGGAAGGTTCCTATTAGGGAAACCTTTCTAGACGGATGTGAGAAACCACATGCCTAAGCACAAACTCCCCCTTCATCTGTTGGCTTTCTATTGCTCTTAGGACGAGACATGACTCCTTAATGTAGCATACAAATCTTGCATATTCCTTCTCTCCTGGATTCTAGGTGCTCAACCATGTGCTAGGTGTTCTCTTAGTGCCTGGGATGTGTGTGGTGGTTCTGGGTCTCTTACTAGCGCTAAATCTGCCCTAGTCTTATCTGCCACCAATACTACTGAAGTGAAAAATTTTTTTAATGAATTTTCTCATCCATAGTCACATGACACACCTTTATTGACCACATAACCACACAGCACTAATAGTATCACCTGTTTTAGCTCAGATACACAGTAGACTTTTCTATGTTCTTATTGACTAGATAATTCTGGTGCATCCTTTAGACATCATTTCCTTTAGGAAAGCTCTTTTCCCAATCCTCCACTCACCTGTCCCATTTGGGTTTAGGTATCCCTTAGCTAGTACACCATGATACTGGGTGCTCCTTGGGAGCAATTCTTGTGTGATTATGTGTACACTGTTCTTCCCACACTCTGAAGCTATGAAGTGATGTGGGATTCCCCCCGTATGCTGTGAATATGTTTTATTACCATTGGTTAATAAGGAAACTGCTTTGGGCCTATGGCAGGGCAGAATATAGCTAGGCAAGAAATCTAAACAGAGATATAGAGAGAGAGCAGGTAGAGTCAAGGAGACACCATGTAGCTGCTGAAGGATTCAGATGCCCCTGGAACTTTACCAGTAAACCATGAGCCTCGTGGTAAAATGTAGAATAATAGGATTGGGTTAATTTAAGATGGAAGAGTTAATTAATAAGAAGTCTACATTATTGGCCAAGCAGTGTCATAATTAAAAGAGTTTCTGTGTTATTTGGGTCTGGGCTGCTGGGAACAAACAAGCAGCCTCCGCCTACGATGAAGGCTGAAGCTCTTTACCCTTTTACTACTCGAGTCCTGAAACAAACACAGCACTTGGAGTCCTTGACAAATGTCATCTGGTTTGTAGTTCAAACCTTTATTTGTAGACCTATCTATCATTAGATGTACAAAATAAACATTTCTGATCAATTAATTTTTGTGTGACACTACTTCTAGAAATTGATAAGTTGATTGCCATTGTTTTTAAAGATAATATAGATATTAGACCATTTCCAAAGAAACAGATTCCTGATTGAATCCATCACTCAAACAGCTAACATGTACTGCAGAACGCGGTGACAGGACTTTGAAAGATAACTAGTCATCCTCTCATTTGTAAACAAAGCTAACTTATAAGGTGACTTATATTACCAGTGGTATGTTTTTTTTTATCATAAATTGCCACTTAGTTTGTATAGCAACACAGAGTTCAAAGAAAAACCCAGTTTTTAATAAGTAGAAGTGCTCTGTAATAGAACTCTATGATATACTCAACTGATGTGCTAGGAAGTGGAGGTGAGGAGAAGCTGTGGAGCCTGGACAGGGTGCTTCAAAGCCTGTGCAAGGTTCCCAGTTTCTGAAGCCTACCAGGAACAGAGCTACCAAGGAAACACACATGGCTCACGCTTACTCTAGTGACTCATTCACTAACGGGAAGTTCTCTTGTAGAGGGGAGTCATGGCAGTTGGATGCTGAAGACTCACACACCCTTATTAATATCAAGATGTGTCATTTCCAGACTGATTTAGTGTGACACTCAGAAGACAGACTTCCTACGCACATATCTTTAACAAAAACCAGAATTAGTCACTAAAAAAACAAACTCCATCTTTCCTCCTTGAGTCTTGTAGGATCTAACCTTCTGGTGTCTGTCAGTAGCTAACACAGGTATGAATGTGGGTAAAGCTTTCTCATATCTTTAACAAAAAGGAGGCTGGGTGTGGTGGTCACACCTTTAAGCCCCAGCACTCAGGAGGCAGAGGCAGGCAGATCTCTGGGCTTGAGGCTAGCATGGTCTATAGAGTGAATTCCAGGACAGCTAGGGATACATAGAGAAACCCTGTCTTAGAATACCCCCTCCATCCAAAAGAGCTTAAGAAAAAGAAAAAAATATGAACATAACTTAAAAAAATATTTAAATAAATTAGGCATTTGAAAAGACAGATCTAGTTCTCATCTATGAGTCAAAAGCTTTACGAAGTAGGAAATACTAGACCACATCTATGCTTTTTAAAAAGATGTTGGAGAACATTGACTCTGTAAAGGACAATGCCATTAAATAGACAAGAGCCACTTGGAGGTTTAATTGGTGATTAAAAACAAAACAAAACAACACAGTAGGATGAAGGATCTTAAATAGTATATTAGATACCATCGGAAAAGTAAGAAAATCAGAAGATATCACTGAGAGAAATTCAGAAGTCAGAGTAAAAGAAAAAAGATAGAGAAGAAATATAGAGATGTCAGTGTTAAATCCAATGAAAATACAACTAGAGATACCATTATGAATTAAATGAAAGAATAACTTCTCTCTATAAAATGTAATGATCAAACCCAAACTAACTAAAAAAAAGAGAACTAGAATTTCCATTACAAATAAATTAATGATGTTATTGTAAAAAATCTCTCTGTCTCTCTGTCTCTCTGTCTCTCTCTCTCTCAGATGGCTTGTTCCCCAAAGGATGTTTATGGAATGCAGAAAAAAAATCATTTCAATAAAGACAAAATGTGAAAATTCTGACCTAGATCTATACACAATTACTGAAGATATTTAATATGGTTGAGACCTTAGCAGGCAAAAATTAGCTATAAAGATATAAGTAATGTAAATAATAATCATGGGTAGTTAGAGTTATTGATTTGTAGTATTTATACAAATTTTTATACTATGAATTATCCAATGATATGTAAAATATCCAAATATGATTTATTTTTATGACTACAAAAAATCTTGCTGTTTTACTGTGGAAAGTTCAAATTAGTAAGCATGATTAGATAGAAGTTCTCTGTGGAACATTTGAAAGTCATGCTTAGCAGTGAACTAAAACCACTGTGGCCACCTTTCCTAATGACAAAGAATTGAAATCTGTTTATTGCACCATTTATCAGGAAATACATTGTGGTAACATGTTCTTGAATGTGGTAACTAAGGCTGGGTGCTACTCAGGCTTGAAAGTCTGGAGTCATAAAATTCCTAGGGCTTTGCATGATGAATTGTCTTTACCACACAATATTTTTTATCAACATTAGAATGAACAGGAAATGTGTTTGTGCAAGTGTGTGTACAAGAGATTTAAGACAGATATTTATTGACTCTAAGATTCACTCAGTCACACAGGGTATCTCCTATCAAATGGAAAGAAGGCATTGCATGTGTTATAATTAGGATATATATTTCCCCCAGTGGCTTATGTATGAAGGCTTGGTCCCTGATGTAAACAATACTCAGAAAAGGGGTTTCTGAGAAGTGACTGGACCATGAGGGCTCTGACTTCATCAATGACTTAATCCATCAAACATTTTAAATTTCGAGTAGACAATTAGTAGGTTGTGGGACTATGGAAGCTGGCCTTAGTTGAGAGAAGTAGATCAATGGGAGGTGGGGAGGATGTCCTTGAAGGTTATTTCCTTCTTTGGCCCTCCCTTTCCTGTCTTTTTTTAAAAATATATGTTCTGGCCATCATAATGTAAGTAGCTCTGTTCTGTTGTGCCCCTTTACCCTGATGCTTTCTCTTATCATGGTTCCCTAAAAATGGAGCCATCTAACCATGGACTGTATCCTCTGAAACCAGGAACTAAAACTAATCCTTCCTCCTTCAAGTTTTTTACATAATGTATTTTATCATAGCAATAAAAGTCTGGTCAATACATTGCACATTGCTCTGTGGTCATCTAGAAACACCTCTCCCAAACTTTGTATTTTAAAACTCATGGGTGCTTTAGGTCCTTATGCAAAAGACATTATTGTTGCAAATATACATTAACAAATTTTAGATTTCTAGAAGTGTAAATTTTAAAATGATTTTTATTTTTACAGTTGAGCTCACAAATGCAAAACTCATTTATACAGATGGCTGACTCTTCATTATATTTTAATTTTTATTCCTTAATGATATGTAATATAATGAGGGATCATTCCATTGATACCATCTTAGATCCTGTGAAATATAATAATAAAGAATACCATACAGGCTGGAGAGATGGCTTAGTGGTTAAAAGCACTGACATCTATTCCAGCAGATCCCGGTTCAATTCTTAGCATCCACATGGCAGCTCACAGCTGTCTGTAAGTCCAGTTCTGACACCCCCACATAGACACACAGGCAGGTGAGACACCAATGCACATAAAATAAATTTTCCTGGCCAGTGGGGCACGAATGAGATCTGAATCCTGGAAGAATAGGAATGAAAGGGACAAGAGACACGAGAAATGGACAGCAAGTCTGTTTTTCTGATCAAGCTGCCAACTTTATTTTCTCTCAGAAGCATTATATAACAAACAGGCAGCAGGCAGTGGGGAGGGGGGGATGCTGGAATTTCAGGTCTGGAGGCAACAGCTAGCTGATATGAAGAAATAAAAAGATGCTGGGAGTCTGTGACTGTTAACTAACAAAGGGAATGTTAATTACTTCCAAAGCCTGGGGCCTGCAGGTCTTACAGGGAGATAAGAAGATACTGGGTTATTTCCTAGGCCTGGAACTTGCTCTAGAGGGCCTTCTGAATAGCTTACTTAACTTGTGAACTTAAGATGGCTATAACCAAAATACAGGTCTTTGCTTCTGGCAATAAATAAATAAAAAGAATACCATAAATTAAATTCATTGCAATTTTAAACTCCATGAAACATGTTATATCTATATAAATATTACTGACCAAACTTGACACAAAAAACAGAAGACCTGAAATAGCCTTAAAAATTTGTCCTAAGATTTCTGGAAAAGTTTTTAGGCATAAGTTGAAAGAAACTGATTTTCATAAGTAGAAATTTTTATGTGAGGCTTAAGTGTAAAATCCCATAAGAATTTTTTATCTTATACATATTTATGGGTGCTTGTTATAATTTCTAGCAGTTAACTTCATTACAGTGGAGTGATTTAGGAAAAAAGTGTTGGCATACGAAAGAGTTCCACAATAGCCCAGAATGGAGTATAACAAAGGTTTGTTTATTTGGGGATAAACTCATAGAAGGGTAGCATTCCACAATCTTCCATATGCACTGGGAACTGAAACCAAATCTAGCAGCCAAAAATCTGTGCATGCTTTTCATCTGTATATGTAGCACATGAGATCATGCCCAAAGTGGGCCTCTATCTTAAAGGCTATTGCTTGAAGGAGTTCCCACAGCACCTCCCTCTTTTGTCTAAATAAGAGAGTTCTAAGCCTAATATGAAACTATATACAATAGAAACCAATAAAAATTAGAATTACAACTTAGTATGAACAACATCAAACAAGAAACATGCTAAATGTTTCAATAGCTGTCCTAAACTAAGGAGTCTAAGTCTTATATTAAAAATGGCTTGGCTAAGTCATGAGAGGAGAATAAATATGACTATCTAGTCTTCAACCCATCAAAGACATGAGAAGGGAAATAATATTCTGAGGAAACAGGAAATACAATCAAGCAACTTTCAAACAGTGCAAGAAATGACAGAGATAACTGGCTCCCTGCGCAATCACCCAAAGTGTCATTTACAACATTGCGGCAAACAACTTTGGCTAAGGCTTAGAGAATCTGTCAGACCATTTTCAGAGGCAGGAAAATTTGAAAAACCATCTTATCCTTTCTTGGTAAGGTTTGGAAGGCTTTTTGCTTGTATCTTGCTTGTCTATCCTGGACATCATTCATTTTGTCAGTGGTCGAGGTGGGGGCAGTTCTTTGCCCAAAGGCCAGTTTTGCCAAGAAGAAAACAAGATCCAAGCGGAGTGTCTTTGGTGCCTAACATTCTCTCAGGAATAGATCAGTGCTGCCGGGAGCAATTGTGTATAACATCAGCAGAATCCTAAGTTATTTAAATGCCAATTCTGCAGTTCTTTGAAGTGTTTGAAGATTACCTATCTATTCAGAATACAATCTCTATGCATCTAAAGAACCTGATCACTCTTAACTATAAGAATGACAAACATGGATGACTATTGACCTACAATTCTTAATACCTATATAACTTAAAGACTAAGACTTCACATTAGAATATTAAACAATCTTTAACCAACTGCGCAGCACATGAGGACAATGACCTCAAAATGTAAACAATATATAACTATATTGATCAGAAGTAGAAATGTGTAGTGCAATATGACAAATATATCCTAAAAGTGCATCAATATACAAAATAACTTAAGTAGAGGTAGAAATATGCATGCATACAATGTGACAAAATAATGGCATAGCTGCACAAATGTAAACAGAAATAGGAGCATATTCAATTTAACAAATATAATTTGAGTTTCTATCAAGATACAAGAATCTATACAAATGTAAATTGTCCAAAAATAATAGCTCACAAATAATCTCATTATTATTGTTAGTGTGAATAAACTCACACTAATCTACCTATTATTCCATCCCATCCATTCACCCTGTCCCTTTTTTTCCAAGAGAGATCCCTGAGCCTACTTTATTTCCACCCCCAATCCTATACCAGTTGTAACCAACACTTAATAATATCCCTAGCCCTGAGGACAAACTTTGTTGGGAGAGGGAACATTATTTTCTAGAATTATTTCCAACTGTCATGAGGCAATGTTACTTCTATGGGCTTCTGTTAAAAATAAATGATGATTAAGTTTCAAGATTACTGTCTGGTATAATTTTAGGTAGTCTCTGAGTAGTTGGTAGGGTTTTTCTGATGTTCTTATTTAAAATTCTGGCCCAAACATTGTAAGAAGGTGCACCATCTCAGCTAGCAAAGATGGAATCATCTTGAACAGTTTGTAACCCAAAACCAATCTTAAAGTGGTGTTATCATCATAATGACATCATATCAACCAGGTGGAATCATTGTTTTGGGGTTGTACATTTTCCCTGGAAACTTTCTGTAAAAGATTACCTCAGGAAAATTCATTGTTCATTGTGGAAAACTTAAACATTATTCATAGAGACATATATTCAGCAAAAGGTACCATAGAGACAAAAATAGGTATGGGGAGAAGTAAAACTTTTTGAAAGCAGAGTTTTGATAATAGTAGTCCCTAAGTTTTACTTCTGCCCTATACCAGGTGGCTGATGATATGAGACAGAAACTTTGAATTTTTATTTTAACAACATGTTTGGATTTAGAAAAGGACAGCGACAGTTCAACCCTAAAGCCAGCTTTGATTTTTAATAAATGGCAACTACTATTACATGCATGTCAATAATATCTTGCCCTTCAGAGGATACTAGTATCATATATCAGATTTTTCTTTGCTTGGTTATTCATTATGGATAGATTTTTTTTCTTTAAGCATCTAGATGTCCAAGGTCTTTTTACTTGTCAGAGATGGGTATTTTCCTGCAAAAACAAGAACAGAACCCTGCCCTAACCCTTATGAGGTTTCCTTGCAACCTATAGGATTGTCAACTCTGTGGATGAGCTGAGCTGTCATTTCTCTTCATCAAGAGATTTCTCCTTTTCAAACAAATCTTGATAACTTTTGATGATATCCATAGCTTTGCTTCTCCTGTGAAAAAAAGAGTGAAATCCCTTCCCAACATAGCACATCTTCTGCTTTCCAGTCTGAGGTCAACACATCCTTGAAATATACTGGCTGATTTAATTCAGAAGTTTTTTTTCTATTATCCAGTTTCTCTGCTGCCATTGTTCCTTTCTCATCGACATTAAGAAAATTCCAGATTAATAAAGCATTATACATTATATTTCTGGGGGTATTTTTATCCCTTTCTGTGTGTTTAACATAAACTTTATTGTTCAATTTGATATTTTTATAACTGCCTGACCTGTAGTGTTGTGTGGTATACCTGAAATATGCTTTATATTATAATAAGCAAAAAACTGTTTCATTTTATTAGAGACATA
>LOJH01063507.1:0-10715 GCA_001685095.1 Ellobius talpinus
GATGATGATGATGGTGATGATGATGGTGGTGATGATGATGATGGTGATGATGATAGATAATTAAAGAGAAGTGTCTTGATATAAAAAGAGCAGGAGAGAAAGAGAGAAAAGTTGGGCACTTACAGAAACGGAGAAGAAAACTCCTTAGTGAGGAGCAGCGTGAAGAGGAAAAAGCAGTGCAGGCACATCCCAGTCACCTCAGCCATCTTAACTGCACAAGTTACATCATGGAAACCAGAAACTCAATGAGCTTATCTTATATATCATCTGTCTCACAATTATTGATTTATTTTTGAAAAATCTATTTTATAAAATACTGACCCTAGGAAGTCTTGCTGACTTGAAAGCTATTTTTCACATTTAGATATAAGCATTTTGTGAAACGTTGTTATTGTACATAGCAGACAGGACATTGAGGAAGTATTATTCACTAAAATGAAAGCACGTTACTTACAATTAGCAGAGATCTTAGAAGAAAAATATTTCAAAAGACTTAGAATGTTTGTTCCCTCTAATTCGGGCTGCTCTTCCGACTTGTCTATGAGCAAAACCTCCTCCTGTGAACTTGTGCAGTCACAGAACCCAATCAAAGCTGTTTTCCTCAGATAGGAGGTAGCTGCGTACAAACACACTTCCGAAAGAATTGTTGTGTATGTGAAGATAATGTCTGATGCCCAGGAAAGATCATACACCTTACTGTTTTCTTCCTGAAACAGAAAAATTAAAAGTGCGCTTTAGAAAATTGAAGTACATCCCATCAGACTTAGACACCGTATGTGTGGTAGGGTTGTAACAAAAAAAGTACTCAAATGTTATGCAGTTGTTATAAAACAAATTAAAATTTCTAAAATGTACTCATTAAAACTTACTTTGGGATGGGTATGCTTTATTTTAAAAAGGTTCGGAAATTTAAGTAACAGATATATATGTTAAGCAACAAGTATTCAGTTTCTTTTGTAATCAATGGAAGATAAATTAATTCATTGGGGGTGAGTCTGTTTCATTCAGAGATGAGCTGCCTAAGTGGTTGTCCAGTGGATAGCCTTATACCAATCCACATTCCGGCAGCATTAAGTGTTCTCAGAGGACTGGAAACAAAAACTATAAGAAGTTGGGAGGAAAAGTAGGAGAAAGCGGCATGGAAGTGGGAGATGGATTTGATCAAAATAGACTATTTACATGCATGAAGTGCTCAAATAATAAATTAAAAGAAATATTAATCTCCACATTATGTTGGAAAATAGTCTTTTCTAGTGTATATAACTTCAATATTCATACATACAAAAATATTACAACTTCCAGAACAGAATTTAAGAATGTGCCCCCAAGAACCTGTTCATAGGATCAGCTCATAGGAAAGTTCATAGGAAAAGAAAGGAGACAACTAGAGGAGAGGTAGCTCCGTGCATAAATGCCTGCTCTATGAACCTGAGGACCTGAGTTCAGATCCCTAGAACTCACAGAAAACACCCAAAGGTGGTAACACAGGTCCCGAATCTTAGCATTGTGATAGAGAAACAGAGTATCTCAGGGGCTCACTGACCAGTCAGTTTGCCCGTTCTGTGAACTCCAGGTTCAATGAGAGACTGTCTCAAAATATAAGATAAAGCATGTTAGATATTGGCCTCTGGTCTACAGACACACATACGCAAGCACAGACAGCCACAAACACCACACACGGGGAGCGGGGGGCAGAAAGAGAAAGAGATCATAGTATTTCACCAATTTATTTAAAAGGAACGGTGAAATGCAGTTAAAATTTCATTTCTAAGAATGCCAGTTCTAGACGCAAAAATCCTATTGTTGATGATACTACATACTTTGGTTACAGATAAAGGAAAGCAAGTGGGAGTGAACCTAGAAGCTTCCTCCATGATGACTAGGCTTCCTAGTTCCAGTGTCCTATGCAGACTGATGAGAGACAAGATCAACAGCATTGCCCAGCTGTAGACCTGAAAGCTACAATACTAATGTGCCAGGCAATACAAGCAAACTGGTGCAATAGCTGCAGGACTTTCTGAGAATAACCAACCACTTGGTTATGTCATCTGAGGTCTAGTCCACAGAACCAAATGTGTGATACTGTAAATATGGTCAAAAATCTATGGCTGTGCTGATCACAGGCCTTAAGTGGGAACACACTAGTGATTTTTCCTAAATGGACACGAAGTCAAAGGGCCTTCTAAATTTTCATGTTTAAACCCATAGGCTAGTACTATGCTGTTTTTAACTTTGGACAGTGCAATGGTTCAAATAAGAATGGCACCTACAGACTCATATAGCTGAATGCTTAGTCATCAGGGAATGGCACTTTTTGGAAGGATTAGGAGGTGTGGCCTTGTCAGTGTAGGTGTGGCCTTGTTGGAGGAAGTATGTCTCTGGGGGTGAGCTGTGAGGCTTCAGAAATTCAAACCTGGCCCACTGGCTCTCTCTTACTGCTTCCTGCAAATCTGTATGTAGAAGACTCAGCTACTTCTCCAGCACCATGCCTGCCTGCATACAGCCACACTCCCTGTGAGATGACAATGGACTAAACCTCTAAACTGTAAGCCAGCCCCAACTAAATGATTTCCGTTTTAAGAGTTGCCATGGTCATGGTGTTCTTCACAGAAAACAAAACACTGAGTAAGGAAGACAGAGAGGTTTGTCTTAACTCTGGACAGCAATTAATAGAGTTTCATACCTGGTCCAATGGTAAGACTCAGAG
Source organism: Ellobius talpinus (assembly GCA_001685095.1). Lineage (NCBI taxonomy): Eukaryota > Metazoa > Chordata > Mammalia > Rodentia > Cricetidae > Ellobius > Ellobius talpinus. The sequence goes on from LOJH01063507.1 coordinate 2,708, forward strand.
TTGAGTGTTGAGCCCTAAACAGGATGTGTATCTATGTTTCCCTCTTGAAGGCCCAGAAAACATTGCAGAAAAAAAGGGTGGAAAGAATACAAGAGCCAGAGGATGGACAGACTGTTGTGAAAACACTGTTCAGAGCAGGACATAGCTGCTGCAACCACAAAAGCACAGAAGCTATGGGTGCCTGCCTCGTGCCCACACGATCCTGAGCCCACATTCTGTCATTGCTGGTGGAGGGTCTCCTGAGGCCCAACACCCACCAGAGAATCTATTAGCAACTAGTGATTTTCTTTCATTGCATAGCCTCTGGAAAGTGACTCAAATCTAGTGAATAATCCCCTACTCACCCTCTTCTAAGCAACTCTAACTAACTAAACTCAGAGTGCCAAAAAGAAGACATGACTACTCCTCAATGTTTGTGCCACTGTTGCATGAGAAGCTCTTGCAGGCAGCTTAGCTTGGTAGATCACAGGGTTTGTAGCTTTGTTGGTAGCTATCCTTCTCCTCTGGTAGCATGCAGAGCACCTTCCAGTTACATGAACACTAGTCATTAGGGTCAAGGCTCTAATTAGGCCCAAGCTTGGCTTCTCCACATTCAATAAGATGTCTTCAGCAACAGGGCCTTATGTTCAGTTTGATGGAGAGCAACCAATAGCCATGACAACAGCCTGAGATGTTAAGGGGTTTCAGTGAGACCTCTTTGGCCAACAATTCAATCAGATGTAACCCATTCCTGGCAATGAAGGTTTTGCTTGGAAGGAAAAAAAATGTCTAGCTGGGGCATTGCCTCCCCATACTTGGTGGCTTCATTTATATTTCTTTCATGTACATATATATTTCAAAAAGCTTCTACATGTTTTGCTTATATATTATGCTTTCCAATTCTGTGTTTTTATGAGTGTGTGTGTGTGTGTGTGTTTCCTGTGTACTTTCTTTTGTATGTTTCTTGGTTGGTTGGTTGGTTGACTGGTCGGTTGGTTTTAGTTTTAGTTTATTTGTTTTCTAAAGAGAGAGAAAGGGTGTGGAGATGGATGGATAGAGAAGTGGGAAGGATTGGGAGGAGTTGGGGAAGGGGAAACCATAATCAGAATATATTGTATAAAAAATTAATTAAAACAAAAAAGGAAAATCAAACACAAAGAAGAGGGAAAATGACATAAAATAGTAGGGGTGTCAGCAGAATTGGAAGGGGCAAGAGAGGATAATTAGGATAGTTAATATCACAGTACATTGTATTCATATATGAAATTGTCAAAGAATTCAAAAATAAATTTAAAAGACTTTAGTTCAATATTGTTTCTTAACTGTTAAAAATTTAAAACAAACTTAATATTCAACAATAAAGAATGAAATGATCCCCTTTCCATTGTAAAGTTTTCAAAAACCTTTATAAATATTATTATAAAGAATTTTCAAATAAAAGAAACCACACACCAAAATTAGCCAGACCTAAACTTTATACATCTTATTGAACTTCTATATTGTTAGAATAGGCATTTAGAATTTCACAATGAACTGTACACTTTCTTCCCCATGTGTGGAATCTAGTCAATAATATATGTTTTGTGTAAACAAATGCACACGTGGTTACAGTACAACATGCAGAAAAGAGAACAAGAAAGACTTTTGGGAATGGATAAGTGCATACGAAGAGATTTAAGAGTGAAAGAGCAAAACACAAAGTGTAATAGACATGATAATAAAGAAAAATGTTTATGATAAATCCTGAAGTTGCAGTAAGTGAATATTCACTTTTATATTTAATTAGAATTACTACAGATTTATACATATCACATGCTCAAATGTGATATTCAATTTACAGAATGATAAGAATAAAGCATGCTTGCAGTCAGGTCTTTTTCACAAATAAACTGCAAGGTGGTACCTGGTTCTGAACAGACACGATGCTCCAAAGGAAATCTCTCACAAGATCCATCAGTGTTTTCAAGCAGGCCATGTTCAACTTAGCAGCCTCCCCCAGGACCAGCAAAGCGAGTGTTGAATCCAACCTGGATTGTGAACAAGTGACAAAGACCTTAATAAAAAAATAATAGCAATCAATTTCAATGAAAAAGCGCTAAAGCCAAAGGGAATTAAGGTTTACATTATCAGATATATTTATTTTCTATATTGAAAGATTTTGATTGGCATGGATTATAAAAAAGAGTGACATTTTGGAAGGATTATGAATTTAAGATACTGTATTGACAGGGTTGGCGTAATAAGTGCTAAGCATCTTTCCCATCTGTTCATAGACCCTGCATGACGTGGTATTCAAAGGCTGTAGCTCTCCAGAGAACCCTCAGGTCCTTAGAAGGGCCTTTAACTTCACTTTCTTGTGACTGATTCAATGGGATCAATTTGAAGAATGTTTTCTTTCCAGACTTACAGAACAAGTGACAAACTATCTAGGCAAGTATTCCAAAAAAAACTAGGTATTAATGTTATTTTTTGAAAAGTGACATACCTCAAAATAAAATGTATATTTCACAAAAATGATTGAGATCATGGGCTAGTTTTTTAACGCTATGTGAGTGGGAATTTATAATTAAAGTCATTAGCCACTGATGTTCATATGTAACAAGGTTTTCAAGAAATTTTACATTTCATGCCCTTGTTTGCAGTTCACCAACTGGAATAGAAACAGATTGAAAGAGAATTAAGAGATAGCAAATGTAAAACTGCCTGCCAATAGAGCTGCTTACTGCCTCGGCTTTAGGCAGTTAATAAGCCTATCTCCCAGGGTATTTAACAAGTATGTTTGAATTTCACTACTGCGCTATTCAGATCATTAAGGTGAGGTCTGTTCTTCATTCTTTCTCTATGAATATACTCAATTTGTTAAGTGAATTAAGCCTGGTTCAGAAAAACAAGTACCTATATTTCCCTTTTATTCGGAACCTGGATCCCCAAAGCAGTCATGAGATAAAAAGGCATAGAGCAGATCCTCTGTGAGAAGGGCTGGGAGCCTGCAGGATGGGGGTGAAGGACTGAGGGAGAGCCATGGGGTGGTAAATATGATCAAAGTACATTCTGTGCCTGTATGAAAATTACATAATGAAAGCCATTATTTTCTACAATCGATAAATGATAATAAAATAGGTTATAAAAAGCACAAAAAGGAAATGCCTTTTATGAAAAGACAATTCTAAACACAGAGAGTTTTTCAGTTCTTAAAAGAGCTTTCACGCCAATTATCCTACTTGATTTAAATTTGACAGCTTCAGACTCATTTCAGACTTTTCAAATACCTTTCTTTATAACATTATGGATTGTAGACACTAATAAGCCTGAGAAACATGCATACATTCCCTTTAACGCTCACTTGACTGTGACTAAGATCTTCCCTGGCATATCTTATTGTTTTGAAATCTTTCCTTTTCTAAGTCATGCCTTAAGTGTTTCAACACTAAACCTCACTATGGCGGGTGCCGACAGTTGCCTGCTTAAAGGAGCTTCATTCAAGATAGAAAATTCTTGGCACAGACTGTCCCCTCAACATGGAATGTTGTGTGTCTTGGATGCAATATATGAGTCAATTTGTCAAAAATGACAGATCTATATCAAATTGTACTGAGATATAACTTAGATATATTGCAGTACATTTGACTTAGAATTAACTCTTTATGTCCTTGATTATTGAAAGTACCACGCGATGTTGATTGACCAATGAGACAGAAACGAAATCAGATCACCAGGTGTGGCGATGCACAGCTGTAATGCCACCTCTTGACAGGCTCAGATGGGAGGGCTCTAAGCCCAAAGTCAGCCCAGGCTACACTTCAAGACTGTTTCAAGACAAAACACAAAAGGAGACATGACATACAAAGACCAACTCCTAGGTAAACTATCATTTTTCTGGTTAATAAAAAAATAGCATATTTAAAAAAAGAAAACTTTCATCTTCTTCATACATCCTTTTCCTCCTGCGAGGAATACACACTAATACCAGAATGTGAACTTCCACATTATAGTGACAATAGGGAAAGTCAGTGCTAGGGATGGCAGAACACAAGTCAGGAGGACCTAAGCGTCTACATCAGAATGCATCTTTGTCCTGTAAAAGGCAGAAGCTCTATCTGGTCACCCAAGTGTAGCTAGATTTCTCTAACACAAAGAAGACCCAATCACAACCGATACACCTAACACAGGATACGAAAGAGAACTTCAGAGTCAGAAATACGGCATGAAACTCTAGATCTGCTACTTAAAAAGTATATGCTGTTGAACAAATGGTGTGGCCCTTTAAGACCCAGCTCAGTCTTAATTAAATTGTCTATCTAAATAAATAAGTAGCAAAATCTGGCAGTCACGAATCATCGCCAACTTGAAACAATTGGATAAGAGTGTTGAGCTGAACTGAACGACTATTTCTCCAATGCTAAAAAGAGTTTGTTAGCTTTCTCTGTAAAGTCTCAGAGTCGCTGAGAAGAGCCCAGAGACCTCCTAGTCATTTCTCACACTCACCACGCATGCTCCATAGGAGGGTCAGGCCTCAGGGAAGACAGAGTTCAGAAGCTTCCCCCACCCAGCCCCGCCCCTGCTGACATCCTCCCTCCACATCCTTTCTCTCTTCTGTCTTTTTTTAATGTCTGGAAAGCTGTATCCAAACTAGACCGCACTCACTGAACTATGGATTGAAAACCATCTCCGTGCCAAACGCTTGCGGCAGAAAAAAAAATGCTGCCTCACCAGAAACGCACTACTTTCAATCAATTCTGCAAACTGCAATACGGTCTATAAGCAAAACTGCTTCTACCAAAAATAGAATAGATGCATCGATACGTGGGAGCTGAAATTTGCTAAAAGTCAAAGTTGAAAAATCAATGCACACAGAGGGAAGGGCTAGAGCCGGAACGGGCTGATCATGCCAAGGCACCTCTACCTCTTTCTCAAGCTCATTAAAATGCAGGAAAAGCTCAGTTATCAGCAACTTGATGTCCCAGAGCTTTGAAACTAAAGAGGTACCAAGCAAGGTGTAGTAGGTATTGCGCATTTCCCCTAAACGTGTAAACAAAAAGGCTGACCCAGGCTTCGCAATTCTTCACACCCACATACATCTGTACGGAAGGGAGACCGGCAGCATCTGAAAAAGTTCTAGGTTCTCTTTATGTCTCTAAACTGCATTCTCCATGAGTGGGTGGTCATTTAGGGGGAAAATGAGATTAAACTGTCTCCAATTAGTTACATTCATAGAGTAACCTTGCTAAAAGTATTTCAGAAAACACTGACTGTCAAAATCCACAAAACCTTGAAAACGGGTAAAGAGAAAAGGTCACACACAGCAGATTAAAGGGACAGCTCAAGCCATGAAATTGGCGGACCTGGATTAGGAGGCACACTAAGAAACGGCCAGTCTCAACACTGGAAAATGCCGCAGCCTGTGTCCCACAGAAAAAGTGCAGGGGAAAATAATCAGATTCATCTTCAGTTTGTCTGGCGAGTCACAGAATCAGGGGGAAAATACAGATAATCCTTTTCCTTAGGATACTAGCATTTTTAAAAATGTATCCAGAATCTCCGTTCTGTAGTTCATTTTTCCTTTATCTCTTTGTCTTTCTTCAGAGTTAGCAAGATTCAAATGATAGATCCTTAGAGGTATGGGGGGGGGCAACAAGGAGAAGTGATGTCATCGGGATGCTGGAGTGGGCTTTCCTACGGGAGCAAGGACGCATGGAGGACCGTGAATATTACAGTGGCAGGGTCACAGTCTTCAACTACTTAAAGCCACTGTGCTAAAGCACGATGCTAATGTCTGTGAACACCAAAATCTTAGTTCAAAACGTCTAATTTCATGGGTTCCTTCTCATTCTGGGATAAGTAAACAGAAAACTGGACAAGCAGATTCCCTTGGGACCAGTGAAAATATATGAAAAGGGCTAGGAAAAAGTACCAGTCTGATTCTTGGAGAAGACCATAACTCTTAAAAATATGTCTTACATGGGCCCAAGGACACGGCTTGGTGGAAAAGGTACCAGCCACACAAGTGCGAATACCTGAGTTCAAATCCCCCAAATCCATGTAAAGCTGGAGGCAGTGTGGAATATACCTGCCATGCCAGGGCTTCCCTGACAAGATGGGAGGCGGGAGGCGAGGATTCCCCCAAAGCATACGGAATTAAATATAAACATACCACTCATTCTCTAAGTAGAAATTAGCAACTTTTAAATAATTAGTTTAATGCCATAAAGAGTATATTAACAGACGAAGCAGTGTAGGGTTGGTAGAAATCTATTAGTCCAGTCTTGATTGTGTAAGGGATATTGCTGATGTCACCCTTCCGGACACACAGCTAAAAGAATTCTTTTCTCTTGCAATGCTTGCTTTGTTTTATATTTGAAAGAGATGACTACATGAGAATTCTGATCTTGATCCTGCCTGCTGAGAAGGTCCTTCCGCTGGGTGGCAGGAGTTCCTTCATTACTGTGGTGGCAAGGAAGCCACTGGAGCAGATTAAGGCACTGTCAAGGAGGTGTGACTACTGTTTCTCAGGCACCGAGTCCCTCTCCTGTCAGTCCTCACAGCCACTCTCGGCTGTTTGTGTGGCTAAAGGCAGTCAATCCACAGGATCTTTCATTCCTGCTCTTACTGGTTTTCCAATATCATGTAAGTTGTACAACACTGACCGGGGCTCCCGTGTCATGGAAAGTCATTCCTTAGTAAATACTGTCAAGCCAAAGAGGGATGCAATCACATGGATGTTGTAATCCTGGCAGTGTATCACATGTGACACGTGATTGAGGAAAAGATTCACATCCAAGAGGCCAGTTAGGAAATGACAGTAGCAATAGATGCTAAAACATTATAGCAAAGCTATGAAAGTGGGGACTAGATTCTAGGGAGCGAGTGTGATGACAACAGATATATTGCAGCCATTCAGACACCGGGTTAGGAAGGGAGGTGGGGTACAAGCAGAGGCAGGCAGAGTTTTGAGTTCGAAGCCAGCTTGGTCTACATAGTGAACCTCAAGCTAGACACGGCTATGTAGTGAGACTCTGTCTCAGAAAGAAAGAAAAGAAGGAAGGGAGGGAGGAGGGGAGGGGAGGGGAGGGGAGAGGAGAGGAGCCAGTTTGATTAACTTATGAGGAGGTGTACTGAAGTAAAATCTCAGCCAGCCAGAGGCTGAGAAAAATCAGTTCAACTTTGAGTTAGAATATAAAGTAGGGGAGAATTGTCTTATTTAAAACCTCTCAGAAACTTTTTTCAAGAAGCCCAGAAAACAATATACATTTAAGTAACATTATGCAGACTGAGCAGGATGCACACACACACATACAGACATGCACATATATAATATTATATGTTTAATGTATACACACACACATGTAACAACAATTAAAGAAGTCATGGTTTGAAAGAGAGAAGGGATTTACATGGGAGGAGGTAGAGGAAGGAAAAGGAAGGGAGAAATGATTTTAAAAGGATGGTTCTTTTTCCTCTAAACATTCAAAAAACTGGTTCATCATTGTTAAGTGATTCATTGAAAATGGTACGGTAGAAAGAAGTCCAAAATGTAGGTCTCCAGACTTGAAGGTGAATGTGTTCTTCACTGAATGATGATGCAGTTACATATAAATTTGCATTTCTCCCACTAGAAGATTAAATGCTCACAAACAATGGGGAGGATCTATAGATCTATGAAGACTAGGATATGAACCAAGAAGAACCAAGAAAATAGAAACCCGAGTGTAAAGGGAGACTGCACTTCCATTTCCCAGCAACCCAGACCCAAATAATCACACAGAAACTAACTACAACACTGGCCAACAGCTCAACCATATTCCTAACTAGCTCTTATATCTTAAATTAACACACCTCTATGAATCTGTATCACCACAAGGCTGTGGCTTACCAGTAAGGTTCTGGCATCTTTCTCCCGCAGCAGCTACATGGCGTCTGCCTGACTCTTTCTCCCTGCATTAAGTTTAGTTTTCCCACCTGTAGTGAAAGGAAAGCAGGCCTGCATTTCATCCCGCCCGGCTCCCGCACGGCTAGCTTATACCCCGAAATA
>LOJH01063509.1:4141-14856 GCA_001685095.1 Ellobius talpinus
CTCAGGCAATCCTGCTGAAGAGAGGGAGGAAGAATTATAGGAGCTATAGGGATACCTCAAGAAAACCCCCAGAAACAACTAACCTGGCATATAGGAATTCACAGAATCTGAACCAACAACCAGGGAGCCTGTATGTGACTGACCTAGGTTTTCTACATATATGTGACAGTTGTGTAGCTTGGTCTACTTGTGAGTCTCCTAACAATGGATGCAAGGAGCTGTCTCTAACACTTTGGCTGGCTCTTGGGAACCTATTCCTCATACTGGATTTCCTTGCTGAGTCTAAATATAAGGGAGGTGCTTAGTCTTACTGCAACTTGAAATGCTTGCTTTGTTGACACCTGTGGGAGGCCTGCCTCTTTCTGAATGGAGGATTGGATTAAGGGGAGGGAATGGAAGAAGAGGGAGGGGGATGAATGTGGTCGGGATGTAAAATAAATAAATAAATTTAAAAAAATTTTCTTTGTGTCCTAATTGTGTGATCTATTCTAGATCAAGTCATGCCAATTGCTGAGAAGAATGTGTATTTTTATTGTCTGACTGGACCGTCCTATAGGTGTCAGCTAAATCCAGTTGCTCTACAATGTCATATAACTTCAACATTTCTGCTTTGTGTGTGTGTGTGTGTGTGTATTAATTAGCCTGTTTTGTCAAAATTAACCTATTAGTGAGAGTGGAATGTTGAAGTCATCTACTGTTACTGTATTGGCGTTAATTATTTCATATCCAGTATTGTTTGCTGAGATTTGAAGCACCTGTATTCAGAGCTTATGTTTAGAGGTTTCTCCATCATGGACTGTCCCCTTAATTAATATGAAATAGCCTTATCTCCTTTGAATAATTTGAAGTTAAAGTCTATTTTAATGGAGAATAGAACAATGACACCATTGTTTCTTGTCCATATTTGGTGCATTTGTCCATCCCTTTTTCCTAAGGTAGTATCTTTTTTGATGATGTGGCATATTTCTCAAAGTCAACAAAAATGTTATATATATATGTATACATGATGTTACACACACACAGATAGTGATCTAGTCTGCCAGTTTGTATCTATTGACTGAGGAATTGAGACCACTGATATTCAAAGTTATTTTGAACAGTATATACTAATTGTTCATTTTGTTAATTTTGGTGTTTGATTTTTAATGTTTGGTGTTTTTTTAGACATCTTTTTATTTCAAAACTGTCTTTGTGATGTCTCTTCTAAACTTTTGGTTGTGTTGATCCTTAAGTCTGTATAATTCTTTTCAGTACTTCTGTAGTACTGTCTTGGTATTTATAAATTTCATATTTTTTATTAAAAATTTACTTTTCATTTTACATACCAACTACAGTTTCCCTTCCCTTCTCTCACTCCCCCCACCTCCCCCTTACTATCCCCCATTCACTCCTCAGAGGGGGTAAGGCAATAAGGACTGGGATACCAACTTGATGCAGGATCAAGCCCCTCCCCACAGTATCAAGGCTGAGCAAGGTATCCCACCATAGGGAATGAGATCCAAAAAGCTAGTTCATGCACCAGCCCCTCTCCCCACAACATATCAAGCCACATAATTGTCACCCACATTTTGAGGGTCTAGTTTGGTCCCATGCATATTACCCAGATGTCAATTCCTAGTCTGTGAGCTCCCACTAGCTCAGGTCAACAGTCTCTGTGGTTTTTCCCATCATGCTCTTGACCCTCCCCCCTTGTCAGTCTATTTTAGTCTTTGGGAGTTTATGTTCCCCCTCAATCATGATATATAAGTTTGCTGGGTATAATATATACTCATCTGGGGGCAATATATACCATGATGTATAATTTTGCTGTGGTGTTTCAGAACTTGATTGAAATCTATCTTTTCAATCATTCTGGAATTTATAGTTTCTACTGAAAAGCTAACTGCTATTCTAATAGACCTGACTTTTTATGTGGTCCTTAGATATTGATCTTACTCTCTTGCAACTTTCAGTACACTTTTTTTTCTGTTTTGTATATTGAGTTTTAACAACAATATGATATGGGAAATCTGAGCATGTCTATTTGTCATTCTGTGAGACTTGTATTTGATAAGCATCTCTTTTTTGGATTTTGGAAAATTTCTTCTATGATTTTTATCAAAATATTTTCTGTCTTTGTTTTGGCATTCTTTTTCTTCTATGCTCATGATTATTAGATTTGGTCTTTTCACATTCTCTTCATGTATTTAGAGAATTATTTTTCTACATTGAGTGCTCCAGTTCTTCTACTTTTTCTTCAAGCCCTGACAATGTGTCCTCCACATGATCCATTTTATTGGTAAAACAATCTACTGACTTTTTTTTATTGAACTTTTAATGTCGAGCTTCATTTCAGTTTTTGCTTTTTTTATTCAACATTTCTTTTTATTTTTCTTTTCCCACTTCCTGAGTTGACTTCTTTGTATCATTCAATTGTTTGTTTATGTTCTTTTAGAATTCATTAAAGAATTTATTTCCATTTTTAAAAAATACATTTAGGAGTTATTTTGTATCCTCTTAATTATTTGAGCATATTTATAGTTGTTTTTATAAATTTTTATTTGCAACTTTTCTGTGAATTTCAGTATTATGGAGTTGGAAAAATTTGGAGAAAATATAGATTTTTCTCATTTCTTATATTTTTGTTTTAGGATTTGTACATTTAGAGTTAATTCATTGGTTTAGTCTTTCTGGACCACCCATGCTGAGTGAGCAATTGGATCAGTGTTTGGTGTTTCCTCAGGTTAGCTGATCTTGGTGAGGTTAGGCGATGCTTTAAGTTCAGTCATAGAGATACTCAGCACTGATTTGTGTGGTTGTAGTTGAGGTGATCCCTACTTGACTGGTTGGGGGCTATGACTTCATGAAGGGATACATGAAAGGATACATGGAGTGTACAGGTTGGGTTTCATGTGTTGGACTTTGTTTAACTTATTTGTAGCTTTGGTACCTGCTTGGGTTCAATCATGTTGTATCATTTCCATTTAAAGATGCATTTTTGATGGGCACATCCAACTTTTAGATGTAGTGGGTCAGATAACACTCAGTTCATGATGAGCTCTAAGGACTCTTTTTCTGTTCTGCCAGCTAGCTCCCAAATAATGACATGGAGACTTCTTATTAGTTAAGAAAGTTTGGCCTTTGGCTTAGGCTTGTCTCAACTAGTTTTTATACCTTAAATTAACTCATAATTTTATTAATATATATTCTACCTCATGACCTTGTGTGTTTCTTTTATTCTGTATTTCCGACTCCCTCTGTGTCTCATTGGCATCTTCCTGGCATAATTCTCGCACCTTGATTTCTCCTCTTCCTCACTGTAGCCAGAAATCACACCTATTTCTCCTGCCTAGCTATTGGCCATTCAGCTTTTTATTAAGCCAATCGTAGTGACATATATTCACACAGTATAAACAAATATTTCACGATTGGCAGCTAAGGTTATATTGTAATTTGGTAGCCTATGGCCAACACTATTTTCACTAAGATGAAACAGCAAGTGTGGAATGTCTCTCAAGGAAAGAGTAATTGATTCAGCAGATGGCAGGGCCTTACCCCCAAATCCCAAAGTCCTTTACTTTGATTCACCTATGGAAGATGGCCAAAGTTTGCAAACATCATCTATATTTATCATAGATTCCTCGAGTACCATCGGAGTCAATGGATCATGTGGCCCAAGTGCTAGAACAGACTTTATCACACACTGGACCTGCTGAAGAGTCATTTGACCTAGCATATTTTCAAGCCATTATATACAGGTAAGAGCAACACACCTGTGCTGTCTTTTTTTTTTGTCAACTCCACATAGCTAGGGTCATTTGGAAAGAGAAAACATTGAGAAAATGTCTTTTTGAGATTTTCCTCTTGGCAAGCCTGTGGGACCTTTCTCTGATTAATGATTAATGTCAGAGGGGCCATCCCCCCTGTGTGCAGTGCCACCTCTGGGCAGGTGGTGATGGGTTGTATAATAAAAGAAAATGGGGCAAGGCTTGGAGTGCAAACCAGTGAGCTGCATTTCATTGCTTCTACTTTAGTTTCTGCCTTGAGTTCCTGCCTTGACACCTCTTAATGATTGGCAGCAAATGGAACATGTAAGCCCCCAAATCATTCCCTCTCTAAGTTGTTTTTATCTTGGTGTTTATCACAGCAATAGAAAGCAAACCAGGACAACATTCAAGTTGGAATGTATTGCCTCTGACTCTTAAATAGGCCCAATAAGCGTTGTGCTTCCTTCTTGCTAGTAGGATGGAATAGCTACAATAATTTACATTTCCTCTTGGAAAGTGAATCTCTGCATGCTCCACATCACTGGAATCCTAGAAATTGTACTGAGGCAGAAGGTTTTTGAAATTTAGTTTGGTTTATGTCCCATCTTTTGATATGCAAATGCTTTATCCACCAGTCCAGAGTAATTACTACCTACCTTCAACTAGGTACAATCAGCATAATATCATTACTGTAATGGAGCAGTGTGATATTTGTATAGGAAAAGTGACCATGATCCCTATGAAATAAGTTATAAGAAGGAATAGAGAATTAATAGATTTTCAGAGTAGGGCTTTTGCCAGCTGTAAGCACATTGCTTCTTTTGGTCTTATAGATATATATGGAGAAAAAAATCTTTTACTAGATCAATAGCTGCTTGCCAGGTACCAGAGATGTGGAACTCTGCTCAAGCAAGGAAACCACATCTGAAGCAGCAGCTTCAACTGCAATACTCACTTGGCTAATCTTTTGACAATCGACTACTGTTGTTATTCAAGATCCAGAGTCTTCTGAATGGTAAAACAAGAGAGATAAAGGATGTGGTAGCAACCATAATTCTTAATATCTTTCATTTTCTTAATAAAAGCATTAATCTTTGAAATTCAATATGAATGTGATATTATGTTTTTTATTACTTTTCCCAGATAGAAGCAACTCTAACAGCTAATAGCTGCAATGGCCTTCACTTTTATAGGTCAGAAAATCAATACAGGGATGCCTCCAACTCTGAAGTTATGCATTCTGATACTGGAAAAATAACCATAGGATGAATTCAGGGATCTACTCAATAAGCTGAAAATCTGAACCTTTCCTTAAAGACTTAAAAGTGGTCACTTAACCACCTTTAACTTCTATTTTTTAAAAAGGTTTTTGTTTTTATTTGTGTGTGTGACATATGTGTGAGTACCTGTAGAAGCTGTAAAGGAGTATGAGATCCTTCGAAGCTGGAATTGCAAGAGATGGCAAGCCACCCTATATAAGTGCTGGGAACCAAACTCGGGTCCTCTGGAATAGCAGTAAATGCTCTTAAGGAGCCATACCTCAAGTCCCCAGAAACTCCTACTTTGACTGGATGGTCATAGTGCTGTTTGTAGAATCAACACAATCTAAGACTAGTGTCTAATAGGTCCCAAAAGTATGATAATTTCCTTAATGTACATTTACCCCAGTAAAGGTCCCATTTAGAAATGACAGAAAACTTTATAGCAAAAATTTTATTTTGTGGCAATGTCCTTTCTCAAGGGACCTGGTATTTTCTTCATTCAAGGGGTTCTGAATGTGTAAACTGGTAAAATCTGAAAATTGGTTCAGGGTCATGACTCTCTGTTGCTATGATTCAAGGTAGCCATTTGTTCATGATAGGGAATTTTTCAGCTTCAACGGAGGGGAGGAATTTAGTGGATATTCAGGTATGATGGTTTGAATAGGTAGACTCAAGTGTTTGAATGCTTGGCTCATAAGGAGTGACACTATTAGGAGGTGTGGTCTTGGTAGAGTAGGTTTGGCCTTACTGGAGGAAGTATGTCACTCTGAGGGCAGACTTTGAGGTCTCATATATGCTCAAGCTACACCAAGTACACAGTCTCTCCTGCTACCTTTGGATCAAGATATAGAACTCTAAACTCTTCCTCCAGTACCATCTATGCCTGTACTTCACCATGCCCCACCATGGACTAAACCTCTGAAACTGTATGAGTCGCTGTGGTCATGGTGTCTCTTCACAGCAGTAGAAACCCAAACTAAGACAGCATGTTTGCTTCCTATGACCATGATCAAAACTATCTCAGACAGGAAAGTTTATTTCAGCTTACAAGTTACAGTTCATCACTGAGGGAAATTAAAATAGGAAATCACATATGGAACCTGGAGGCAGTAACTGAAGGAAAGCCCACGGAGGAATGCTGATTACTGGTTTGCTCAGTCTGCTTTCTTATACATCTGGGACCACCTATCCAGGGATAGCACCACCCACTGTCGGCTGGGCCTTCCCACATCAATCATCAATGAAGAAAATGCACAACAAGCTTGCCCATAAGGCAATCTGATGGAGATTTCTCAATTAAAGTAGCCTTTGCACACACCACCTTAGCTGTGTCAGCACAGTGGACGCCTAATTTATTTCACTTCTGGAAACACCATGGTGAGCTACTCAGCACCACAGTTACACAAGAGTCAGGACCATTGCTATCTTTGTTTTGCCTTGCTATCCAATACTGTAAAAGTGCTCACCCCTTTCAGGTTTTAGCACTGTCCCTTGACCCTTGCTACTCACGTATCCAATTAGATGCATTGCATTTTAAGTTAGCCAGTTGAGCAGCTTTGCTTACCACAGTAAGTGTGCTATACAAAGAACAATACTAGATCTTCTAGTTCCTCTTAAAAATCTGTATCAGTTAGAATGGAGGCCTGTCAGGTCAACTTGGATCTTACAATAAACTGATCCTGAAACAGTGAGATAGTTTAAATTATCATGACACTTGCCACCAAGCCTGATGATGACCTGATCCACAGGACCCAAATGGTAGGAGAGAACTGACTCCTGCAAGTTCTTCTCTGACCTCCACACTCAGGATAGGTGTGTACGTGCTCATGCACATACAAAATACAACTTAAATGTAATTTCAAAAGAAAAAAAATCAGTATTAGTGAAAGACTTTCTGGATCCTTTCTCTGTGAGGAGGTAGGTTTTCCTTGGCACATCCACTCCAGTATTCCAATTTCCTGGGGAGTTTTGATGTTCCCTTCTTCAGCAAGCATCTCTGTCTCTAGCAGTAGGTCATCTTTTGACTTGTTCTTCAGCCAACCAACCAAGTAAACTATTGGTACCTTTATCAGATGTGTGAGTTGGAACATTAACCTTGAATCCCTGCTCAGTGGACACATATCAGAAAACTATGCCTTATTTAACTTCACAATCCCCCTACCATTATCTGATACAAGACTTGAAGTCACAGCCTGTGCCACAACAAACCAGATTCAGCCACATCTTTCAGAAGCCAATCAAAAGAACTAAATTAAAATAGTAAAAAGTGGGAAAAGTAGATTTATTCAATATAGCCATATTGGGAAAATGGCCAAAGAGATCTAATGGTGCCCCTCCAAGCCCATCTTTGGGGTCCTGATGTGAGGGGAAGTTTGGATAAAAGCTAAGATATATGTACAACTAAGTAATCCAATCATGTGTGTTCCCCTACTCACTATTGTGTCAGGTCCAAGTCTCTCCTGCAAGCTTATGTAACAGGTCACAAAACTTTCGCAGGGAGACAAGTTCCTCTTCTGGATGCAAATTCCACTGGCTGCCCTCTGGGTTTCAGACTTTTCTTCAACGGTAAGATATTCTTGGGAAAATTGTAATTTCTTGGGGTCCATTGTTTCAATAGATGGATAGGTGAGGAGAGGACTACAGGAGTCTCTTTAGAATATACTAATTTCTGCCAGGCAGGTTGGTTACAATCCCACAGCACTGAAATCTTATTGCCATACATACTGGGTTTTCTATTTGTTTGTTTGCTTTTGTTTTCAAGACAGGCCTGTCCCGGAACTAGCTCTTGTAGACCAGGCTGGCCTCGACATCACAGAGATCTGCTTGCCTCTGCCTCCCAAGTGCTGGGATTAAAGGCATGTACCTCCATCCATCGTCATAATACTTTCTTGAAGAATTAGAAGACTCAGTAAGTCCTTTAGTGTGTAGTGTACCTTCTCATTGGTTACTCTGTGTACTTTACTTAGAGACTCGAGACTATCACAGGTCTAGAGAAAAATATGGGTGATGAGGCTGGGTCCTGAGGGGTACCAGTATTGTTTTACTCAGCTAGGGAAAGCTATCCCATAGAAACGGCAATATTGTTTCTTTTATACAAGGATGGCGATGGTGAGAGTTGAGTGGGGATGTGTTCATCACTAAGAATAGAATGACCATTTCCTCAGGCAAAATAAAAATTTCAGAAATAGTACTCTCATGTGTTTCTATCCCAGGTTACAGGAGCTCACCCCTCTTTAGTCAGTGCCTATGTTCTAAGTGCAGAAAGCCTCTGTGGTTCATACTCACTGTCACTGTGCTTGTTTGTTTGTTTTGGATCTGCAACTGTAGTCCTTTGGCTGTAGTCTAGAGTCCCTCTTAGGACTTGCAAAGAAGGCTTTCAGGTATTTATGCCACGGAATAGGGAACAACGCAACTCTGACCTCTTTCTTTTCTTTTGATCCTTTATTCAAAGAGAACCGGCAGGAATGAGCCAGATCATCACCTCCCTTAGTTTTCCAGATGTGTTCAAAAGTGTTACATACAGATCACTAAATTCCTTCTCTTTCCTCATTGGTGTATCAGGATTATCAAATGCACTTATTTAGCATATTTTTAAACAGTTCAACCAGTTAATTAGTACTCTTTAGACACCAGTTGAGTCCTTTGGGTGCTGTTGATGAGGGTTAGCTCCAGAAACAATGCATCCATTAGAGCAATTTATCTTTAAAATTGTTTTGTTTCTATACTCAATAAATGTGAATATTTTTCAAACCCCATTTATATTCAGTACTTAGA
The DNA here is from genome assembly GCA_001685095.1 of Ellobius talpinus. Lineage (NCBI taxonomy): Eukaryota > Metazoa > Chordata > Mammalia > Rodentia > Cricetidae > Ellobius > Ellobius talpinus. The sequence continues at coordinate 12,924 of LOJH01063509.1, forward strand.
GTTCCCTGTTATTTTTGTGGACAGTAATTTTTTAGACAGCTCCTACCAATTCCAGAAATATACATTTGGTAAATTTTAAAAGAAATTCATTTGGAGCCAATTCTGAGCATTCATCCATGCACAACTCCAATCTATACTTTCCAATGAGGCTTTCATTATCTTAGTTCTCCAAATTTCAGGCTTCCACAGAGCTTCCAAGAACATCTAGAGAATGAATGGATTCTATTCTCACATCCTGGACCATTTAAAATTTTAGTGTCTTTTTCATGTATTAAGCTGAAATCCAAATGTTTATTTCTCTTTGTTTTTCACCATTAGAGATCTCTCTTTTCATTGTCTTCAAGTTTGTACTCCTGCCTTGGGTGGTGAGTGTTCTATTCTTAAGGATTTCCTCTGTGTATCTGTTTCGTAGCACTTGCTTGGGGTTTCTTTCCCTTTCCTTTCTTTATCATCCAGGTACATCTAGCCCTCTTAACAAACTGTAAATTGCCTCTTTTAGATTTTTGCCTTATTCTATCCCATCTTCCTGTGTAGTGAATTTGTAATCTCTGGAACACAGGGCATTACCCAGGATGCCAAATGTAGGTCAGTTGATGCTGCTGTGTGAAAAGCACAATAAGATATGGAAGCATACATTCTCCTTCCGCTGATTATAGAGAAAACACAAGCTACACAGAGCTTCTTTAAGAAAAATGGTGACTGTTCTCTAATTTTTACTGTGGAATATCACACTAAATGAGCATTGCAAATCAAAATGAATGTATTACAAACTGCACATGGAATGTTTCCAACACATTATGAAATATTTAAAATAATCATTTTCCTACCAATTTGTAGCATCAACATTGCTATGTACACAATTCTGACAGTTACCATCCATTTTTATATTTGCTTTTATAATTTTATTCTTCATGAAATCTTGAAGCAGGTATAAAGAAAACATAGTCAAGAAGTATGTAGGGAGAGTTGGAAGACTCCTCATTCTCTATAAGCTTGCTACCTGAAAGGTACATCTGAACCACTTTTTACTATTCTCCAAATTGATGTAGACCCTGATTTGGAGTAAAGCTACTTATGTGGCTTGTTCTAACACATTGAAAAAAGAAAACCTGCAGAAGTAACGAGCTCTGACTACTGAGTCCTGAACATAAACTGTTGTGCAATCCACCTTGCTCTCTCTGCCCTCACCACTTTCTATGGACAAAGCCAGCTGCTGGCCATTTCGTGCTTAAAATAATGCAGTCTTGAGGAGAAGAAGGTGCTAAGGCCATGATTCTAAGATCTCTTGCCAACTGCAGACTGATATTTTTCCGAAGGAGCTTTTACAGGCCCATGTGAGCCTGGGGAGATTGCATCTTCAGTGTGTGCGTTTTGACTAAAATCTCAAGATGGCTGAGCCTGAGAAACCCACACCTCCATCAAATGCCCGATCTACATAAACTGTGACAAATAAATGCATGTTGTTTAAGACTGCATCACTTTTAGCCCTAACTGAGAGTAGAGATAAAATTATACATCTCAAACATAAATTTTGATTCTGGTAGTAGTGGTGTGGAATGAGAAAGGGTGTCTGTTCTATTCTGAAATCATGTTGCAGGTTCTCTGCTGGGCATGGCTCTGGGCAGCTGTCACGTGTGACACAGCATGCAAGAGGCCATAACCTGTGCTGTCAGATAGTAGTGAAGTGATGCGTTAACTCTACCTGTTCTGGTAATTTTTTTTGTTGAGTTTATTGAGCTAAACATTTTTTCCTGCTCCCCTCCTTTCCTCTCTCCTCCCCTTCAACCCTCTCCCATGGTCTTCATGCTCCAAATTTACTTAGGAGAGCTTGTCTTTTTCTTCTTCCCATGTAGATTAGATCTATGTATGTCTCTCTTAAGGTCTTCATTGTTGTCTAAGTTCTCTGGGATTGTGGTTTGTAGGCTGGTTTTCT
>LOJH01063511.1:0-10715 GCA_001685095.1 Ellobius talpinus
GCAAGATGGTGTCTCCTAGAAATAAAAGGGAAGATTCACTTGTTATATTTTAACAATATGGCTGCCTAAAAGAGACCTGACAGAGAACATCAACAGACATGCTAATGTGGAAGGGGTAATCTCACTGGCCCCCATCCCTAGACAAAGAACTACAGGAAGCTAAGCAATGCTAAGAGGAAAATCAGTTGTCTCCAGGATTGAAGCCCACAACTGGTTTTCTAAATGGTCAACCCTGAATCAGATAAATATAAACAACACTAATCAGACTTATCAGTTTGTATTATGTGTTTATACATACATACATACATACATACATACATACATACATACACACAGGTATACAAAACAAAGGAGCTCATGAATTTGAAGCGCGAAGGTGGTGCAAAGTTGGAAAGAGAAAAGTGATGGGGAAATGATTTCTCTATATTTTAAATATAAAAATAAAGGACAGCAACTGATCACAGAATGGGGGAAGAAAAGAATGTGTTTCCGTTTCCTTTTGACCCCAGAGTCTCATCAGTACCTATTTAGTCATTCATGGGAGATCTCTGAAAGTAAAATACGTTGGAAGTGGAACGCAGCAGACTTCTGTGAAGTGGAAATGAGACTGTGAGTAAGTCTCTAGTTTTAGTTCTGGTTTAAACTTGGCTGGATTTGAGAATGTCAGCTCATCCTTGCAACTCAGAAGTATTCACCGAACATTTTGTTTTCCTTATTCACATCATCACCCTCATGTGTCATGATCTTCACTGTGGGAAACAGAGCTGTAATCCACAAAACCTGGGGTTTCCTTTCGGATTCTCAGAAGAATTTAGGGATGGACTCAGAAGGAAGTTTGCTAACAATAGTATTAGATAAAGCAAACAAACAGACCAAGGCAGGAAAGTGAGAGTCTTGGTGGCTGCTGGGAGGAGGGGAGGAGAATAGGAGGAGAGAAAGCTGTGTCTATCGCAAAGGAGGACAGCAAGCTGCCAAGCAGTGGAAAAGGAAGACTAGCAGAAGACAAAAAGGAAGACAAAGGTGTCTCCACGACAAGACGGGTTATTTTAGAAACAGTCTGTACAGGATGACCTCAGAGAACTTGGGAGAGCTATTTCCTCTCACAGGCAGGGTTTAATCTTGATGGCAATTGAGGCTGAGGTACCATTCATCCAGCTAGTGTTGTCCGCTGCTCAAACTAGGATGGGCAGCAATGCCGCTCGTGGTGTCGACTTTAGAATGTTAGAACTGCCAGCCTCAGCAAAGGGGAATATATATCATGGGAGGGGTGAATCTAGCAAGGCAATTCCAAAAGAAAAAAGAAATAGAATAGCAATAGTTACTTTTTAAAAATATTTATTTATTTATTATTTATACAGTGTTCTGCCTGCACATATGTCTGCAGGCCAGAACAGGGCACCAGATCTCATTTTGGATGGTTGTGAGCCACCATGTGGTTGGTTGGTCACTAGGAATTGAATTCAGGACCTCTGGAAGAGCAGGCAGTGCTCTTAACCAACCCCAGAATAGCTACGTTTTCCAAGTTTGGAGTCAGTGAAAGAAACAGACTCTGCAGTGTTGCCTGATGGAAGGAAGCATTGCAAGTATCTGACCTGAGAGACAGGCATCTGGGAAACATAAGTACTTTATCTCAGCGGACAATAGATCTTCTGTTCTCCTTAGCTCATTCTTGATGGGGAGGATGGGTGCTGTACTCCCAGGCAGCTGATTGACAGATCTAGCTGGATTAGCTTTTAAAAAGAGCATGCAGTAAAATGGAACGTGTTGGATAGCTTAAAATATTAGGTCTCTATCCAAGGCCAGAAATAGAACTTAGATTCCGTGATTGTTTGTTTGTTTGTTTGAAGCAGAAGCCAGGAGCTTGACCTAGGGGACTTCAGCAAAGCTCAGATACCTCCACCTCCTCATATGGTAACTTAGATCCTATGGAGGATCCTAGGGAAGATCTCCCCTTCCTGGAATTATCAGGGAAGCAGGAGGTGGGGGTGCAAAGTTGACCATGAAAGAAGGGTCCATCCTTAATTATGTTAATCCTTGTGACAGAGCTATATTCATAAACAGCTGAAAGCTTTCTGATTTCCAGTTTGCTTAGGTTTGGCAGAACGCTGGAAGGTGATTGGGGAAAGAAGGAAATTGAAGTTGGATATTTATTCCCTTAGGTCTTTTCATATTATTGTTATAGTGACCATATTCCCCACTGAAGTTAATAACCTCTCTCTAAACGAGACTTTGTCTCTCTAGCTCCATGAAGTGCTCCTTCAGGCTTAGGAGTGGTAATTACATCTCGGTATGACTGGCCCCAAGGTACAGCATTATGCTTCATCATGTTCTTAAATATTCCTTATGTCTTTGTGACTAAATCCTTTAAAGAATTCTCCTGGAGTTCTCCTATTTCAGATATGCCATCTGTCTCCAGCAATGAAATCAACAGTGATGTTCAAATGGTCCTTGGCACTGCTACGGCATAAAGCATTTTATAATTCTGTAAGGGAGACTTTTGCTAGATATGATTCTTTGTCCTCAAGATCCTACTTTATGGTGTTGACATATTCTTAATATATTAAACCTATTTCCACAGGCAAATGCCTGCATATAGTATATAGCATTCATATTCTCCATTCACGTGAGCTTTACAAAGAATGAGAATTGGCTATCCTGTGTTGATTCAGTTGAAGTTCTCCTTCTTGCCAAAGAAAAGACGTAAGGAATGAAGACAACATGCTTTCATACGTGCTTGCCATTTTCAGGATGCAGTCAGTGGTGGTGTGGTTCAAAGGACAGCACAGTATCTGCCCTGACTCTGATACCCACACACAAACTGAAATTTTGATTGTTTTGGATTTGGAGGGGGAGGGATCTTCTCACCTCAGATAATCTGATGAAGAAAATCCCTCACAGTGTCTTGAGTTATTATTCCGTATGCAATCAAGTTGACAACCAAAATCAGTCTTCACAATATTCTTTTTTTTCCCTGTTTTTCAGACAGATTCTCACTCACTGTGTAGCCTTAGGGTCATTATCCCCATGCCTCATTTTCCTAAATACTGGGATTACAGGCAGGAAACACCAGAAATCGTGAACTAATAACTACCAGCTGAAAGGATTGTTAGGAGATAGAGCACTGACAAGCCCAAAATATTGGGGAAAGAATTTGAAGAAACACAAAGAAATGGAAAGGTATTTTGCTTATACTTTACACGTAACCTTGGAAAAACTATCCATACTAAATGCCCACCAAAATTCCAATGGCATTTTTTATTAGAAACAAACACACAGAAACAATCCTTGTGCTTGTAATGAACTAAAATATTTCCCCAGTGTCTAAAGCAATCGTGAGAAAAAGTACACAGCTTAGCTAGAGGCATCAGCTGCCCCATTTCAGAATCTCCTGTAAAGTTCTAGTAATTAAAACACCGTATTACTGGTCCTAAAACAACAGGATAGACCTTAGAAAGAAACTCATAGCTGGTAGGGATCTTGGGCCTCTTCCTCCTGGCTCCTCCATTCCGGACTCCTCAAATCTCTACCCGTTGATCTGTTGTCTACCACGGACCCTTCAGGTGCCATACATGAGACCCAGGACCTATCCACAGTCAGTGAACTGGCCCAAGATGCCTTGGGCACCAGAATATAGCTGACATCTAGAAGGTGGGCTATAGAAGTTAGAACCAGCCATTGGGATCTAATAAATCTTTAGCTGGCTTGAAGTAAGAGCTTTGTAGGGAAAGGCTGCCCATCCCCTGCCTGGGGATGAGGGCTGGCTGACAAATCACGAATAAGTCTGAAAAGCAATCAAGATGGCGCAGTAGGTAAAGGCACTTGCTTTGCCCTGATCATCTCAATCCAATATTTGGGACCAAATGATGCAAGGAGAGAACCAATTCCTGAAAGTTGGAAGTTGTCCTCTAATTTTGCATGCCTTCCCCATCCCAATAAGCAAACAAACAAACAAACAAATAAACAAATAAATAAAAAATAAATAAATATGGTTTAAATGTATTTTAAAATACTCCAAATCTCACTGTCATTATGTGACAAGGATTCTCATGAAGCAAAGCACTCCATTTTGTAAGAAGTGTTATCTGCTTACACATCATATTTTCCTGCTCATAAGAGCAATTCTGTCTTTATCTATGCTCAGAAATTCACATTGTTTTTTCTCTCTCTACTTACTTTTAAAGGTGTGTATTTATTATTTATTATTTATTTATTATTAATTTTTGTTGCTTCTTTACACCAAGTGATGTTACATGGTCCATCTCAGGAAAAAAAAAGAGTCAGGGGTTACAGTAAATAATCATTAACTATTTCCCCACTGTCTGGCATGCAATGGGGACTTTCCTGTGAGAAAGCCTTTCTGTAACTGCAGTGCATGTTCAAGGAGAAAGCTGCTGCTTAGAGATGAGTAAATGTGTATGAGTACATGTCAGCCATTGCACAAAACCACTGATTTCCTTTTTTTCTTTTTAATTCCCCCTATTCCCTGTAAAATTATCCCAAAGTTTGCTAAATAATGACTAAAATCACAATTCCTCCCTATTGAATATTCTGGCAGAATACATGCTTTTTTATCTTTACAATGATCCCATGGGAGATGGAAGAAGCTTTCATGAATATGATTGTAAGCAAATAAAGCCAAATACCCGTGTTAACCTGGTAGCCATAGTGAGGGGGGTCTCTGAATCAGGGTCAACTGAGTAATATAATATAACATAACATAACATAACATAACATAACATAATATAATATAATATAATATAAATGGATCTTGCATAGAACTCCTGCTCTTTGAAATACTTTTCCTGCCCACTTGCTTAGATGCTTGGAAAATGTTTAATAGATTTTAATATTTTGCAACAGTCTCACAAATATGATCAGACAACATAGACTGTGTTTTAGTCATTCTGGGCTGCTGTGACAGATTATCACAGACTGAGTGACTTAAATCACTAACACTATTTATCATATTTCTGGTAATGAGGAAGTCCCTCAAAGTGTGACGAGAGTATGGTAGAGTGTTCCTCCAGATCTGGGGATGGCTTTCTTCTAGTGATACCCTCCTCACACTGTAAAAAAAAGGTCTCTTAAAAGACCACTAATACCATTCCTGTGAGCTCTTCTCTCACAATCTAATTACCTTCCTCCAAAGCTCACTTCCTGATCCCTTCATATTTGTGTTTTGTCAGGGTCTTCTTAGACATGAGAATTTCTCAATTTCTCAGAATCGCCTTGGTGGGACTACTAATGTTGGTTGTCAACTTGACACAGCTGAGAAGTGACATCACCTAAGAATTGCCTCCAACAGACTAACCTGTAGGCATATCTGTGAGAGCATTACCTTGACTGCAAATTAAGTAGGAGGAGGCTCAGCCCGCTGTGGGCGGTACCACCCATAGGTAGATGAGCCCAGGATATGTAAAAGAGCCTACTGAGTGTGAGCCTGGAGCAAGCCAGTAATAAATGTTCCCCTGTGGATTCTGCTTTGGCTCCTGTCTTGGCTTTCTTTGTGGATGAACTGGAACCTGTAAGCCAAATAAACATTTTCCTCCCCAAATTGCTTTTGATCAGGTTGTTTGTCATAGCAACAGGGAAACAAACTGTGACATTTGTTTACTCTTGCTTTTGCTATTGTGATATTTGGAGGAATACTAGTTAAACATTTTCTGCAATTTCTGGAATAGAGATTGCTGAAGTTTTCTCAAATTAGACATGGAGTCTATGTTGAGGGAGAATCATAGAGCAATGTCATTCTTAACAATCCAGTCATATCCAACTGTCAAAATTCTTTCTCCGTGTGATATAGTATTCTGGCTGCGGTAGCATTGGCCAGAGTTCTCCATCCTTTTATGCACGTTTCCTCGGATCCCACCCTCTTGCTTGCTGAACTCCTAAGTCATCAATAGCAGAACACTTGTATATTTTATAAAGACGTCTTCTGCACACAAACTGACCATTATACTTTTAGATTCAAGAGTTCTATGGGTGAAGTTTTGTGTCTTGTTAAGTTTTAATTTGCAGTCTTGTCTCATTATTTTGCAAAAACTATTTAGAAAACTGCTTTAATATCTAATATACTAATATATTAGATATATTATAATATACTAATATATTAGATAATATATTATATTATATATATATTATATATACTAGTATATTAGATATATCTACTAATATATTAGATATAATATCTAATATACTAATATATATTAGATATAATATCTAAAATATTTATTCTTAGTTTTTTGCCTATTTTTAAATCTTTGTTTATTTTTTGTAACAAAACATAAATTTTATATAGGACTCTATTTATTAATCATTTATTCTAATTTTGTTTTTTATTCTGCTTATAATTATCTAAAATTATTCAACATACTTTAATAACTTTAATGTTCTGGTATTATATGAATCTGAATATTTTTCATATTGATGTGATAGATCTCCAACCTCATATCATTTTTACTTAGTTAAACTGATATCCAAGATATTTTAGAAACATGAATTAGAAAATACAAATGTAACTCTTGTTTATGGGACTATCAAAAAAGAAAGGTATTTAATTTAGTCCAGTTTGTCTAAATGTTCTAAATGTTTACATACTTATTTGTCCTTTAATAAAAATTCTTGTCAAATTAGTCAACTTTTTTTAGCATATTTAAATTCTCTTATTAAAGCATAAAGTAACAACAGGATCTATGTCATGGCAGTGGCAGACAATATTGAGGTAGAGGATCTGCCTGCCTGACCAAGGCTAGGAAAGTCCAAGACAGATGCCTGTTGTGTGGGGGCACTGTGACCTGTGCCACTGACAACACACAGCAACGGATTCATGATGATGTCACAACACAATGGGATCAGAGGCAGGAATCCTTAATAAGGCTTGCTTGCTTCTTAGAAAGGCAATGTAGCTGATCCCACAGGGCCTGTCATAGAGCAGGCTCTATGCTGGGTGTTAATGGTCTTTGTCATCATTCTGAAATCCACAACTCTGTCTTTGAATCTGAGATTTTTTTTTTTAGTGAGGACTAGAGGGATAGTGGCTCACACACCAAAGGCTTTGAGCTTAGGTTCATGTGCAGTCCCAAAGCTGATAACCTCCCACCACCCTGACGAAACAGCAGTCTGTCTTTCTACCAGCAACACTGCATTCTGCCTGGTTTCCTTTTGCTTGCTGATTGTTACCATTGTCCTTCCATTTTCTTTTTAAATTTTGTTGCCTCTGTGTGTGTGTGAGTGTGTGCATGTGTGTGTGTGTGTGTGTGTGTGTGCATGTGTGTCTATGTAGGAGGTGATCAGAGGGGTAATAGATTCCCTGGAATTAGTTACAGGCAGCGATCAACTGCCTGATGTCAATGCTGGGAAATGAACTTGAATACTCTGCAGGAAGGGTATGGACTCTTAGCCACTGACTAATCTCTCCAGCTCTCATCTTTTATTTCTTCTGAGCACTCTCCTCTGACACCATAAAAATTACTTCTTTTTGTTTCTTGTTGATCCTAGCTGCACCATTTCCAAGATTCTACTTGGTACAAAGTTGGTAAGACAAGAGCACCGGTTTCTGGCCACGACAGAGCCTTAAATGAAGGCCTGAAGGATGCTCAGTCAGCCAGGAGGTAGACTTTTGTCAGTGTGTAGCTTACTTCATACATGGAATGCAGATGGTAAGAGCTGGGATTTCTGAGGTGCAGCGTTAAGAGGATGCTCAAAGGTTAAAAGAACATCACAATGTTTTCCAATCAAAGGGATCAATTTTGGGCTCACATTGGGGGATAACTTTTCATTTATAAGGAAGTAGTATGGATATAATTTATAACTGAGAAAAATTACTCCCTCCACTATTAGTAGAATAGATTTCCAGCACTGTAGCTAATATCTGAGATAACCAATTTATAAAGATGAGAAGGTGATTTGCCTCGTAATTCTTGAGGATTCAGTATAAGGTCAAATGGCGCCATGGCTGTGGACTTGTGGCAGAGAAGAGGGGACAAATTGCAGAGCATGAAAATCACTTCACTTTGTGGCCAGGAAACATGACAAAGAAAGAAGGGGCTGACCAGTGTCTCACTGTCTCCTTCAAAGTAACGCTCCCAATGACCTGATGACCCCCTATTTGGTCCATCCTATTCTAGGTCTCATGATTTCCTGATACATGATTTTGGGAACAACATCTCAAATGTATGGGCCTTTGGGGGAAACATTTGGGTTCTAAACTATAGTAATCTGTGTCTAAAAGGGAAATTTTATTTCTCTACTGGATAAATACTTGCCTATTCTTTTGATGAAACCTGATAAGCTGCTAAACAATTTAAAATATGAATTTGATAAATTTGGATATTACCTGAAATATGCAGTTGTGTGTACACAAATTGATATTGAAAGCACATTGGATAGTGTTCAATCATTTGTCTTATGTCTGAGCAAAAAATTAAGTACAGTATAGTATTTCGCAACAACTTTTTTGAGACAAAGTTTTACTTTGTAGCTCTGGCTGTCCCAGAACTCTGTTATGTGGACTGGCTTTAAACTCACAAAGATCAGTCTGTTTCTGCTTCTGGAATGTTGGGAAATAAAGGCGTGTGCCACTAGATCCTGGGCAACGAACATTTAGAAAACACCATCTTACCACTATTGGAGAGCTCTTGGTTTGAGGGGCTGAAGACCTGTATTTACGGCTGTGATCTCACTCCTGGCATGCTGTTGTGCACTCCTGAAAAGTCATCTGTAAACACTAGCACAGCGTGGGTAGACTTTCGCTTTCATTTCATTTTCTTCCTTTCTAGCCTCAAAGCTCAGTCAGTTACTGGGACAGAATCTAAGAATTATGTTGCTTGTCATACTGATTTCTAGAACACCTAAGTCTAAACTGGCTTATGAAATAGACTCCAGCCACCCACATTTTATATTTTTTAGTTGCTACTGGAATTCATCTATGTAAAGTTTCTACCTAAAAACTTTAATTTTGAGATAGCAGGCTAAAAGTTCAACTTCTCCCTGAACTGCAGCTTGTTGTGATTGGTGGATGTGATGGGTGGTTGTCTTGACAAAAGTCATCACTTGGTCTTCTCAACCTTCTCCAGGATGAAGGTGATGTGGACTCTTACTCAAGTGATCATGAGAGAAGCAAACCCAGAACAGTAATATGTGATATCTTGGTGCATTAGTGACATTTGGTGGCTGGGGTGAAAGGCCATGACCAGAAGCAACAATAAGCCAAAACAAACTGTTTCTTCTATTATTGTTCCAAAGGGCTAGAAATCAAAAATGGTGGGGAAGGGAGGCATGGCATCAGGAGAAGGAAACTACACAAAGTAAGCAAAGAGTAAGAAACATAAGTGAGGGGAGATGATAAACTCCACCCCCAGTGCTGTAAACCCTCCAATGGGACTCCATGTCTCAAAGGTTTCATAATCTCTCTAAACAGCACCACCATCTGGAGACCAAGTGTTCAAACACATGAGCCTATGGGGCCATTTCTATTCATATCACAATAGTGAGGTGTGGGAGAAAAATCAAGGAGGTTGGAGATGGGGTGCATTCAGCACCTTGAGAGTGAGGGTTTGAACTGTCTGATAATGTGTCTCTGGGTCTGTGCTATACCTTCATTGTCTCTCCATCTAACAAACTCGTGACTCACAGAACATTCTGGGCTCTGCTTCTCTGCTTTCAAAAGGAGAGACTGCTGTAGGGTGCTGAGTTATTTTGTCAAAGACGAAGGGAAAGCCTGTTTTGTCTACATCAGCTTAAGATGCCTGTGAGCCATCCAAAGACAGGTACCATGTTAGCAGGTGAAGGCACAAGTTAAGAATTCAGGAAAAGATTGTGGCTAGAGGTAAAACTTTGGAGTCCTAGGCTATAAAAAGGATCTGAAGCCTTGGGTCTGTGAGCTAGAAGACCAGTGCTGACAGGAGGAAGATGGCGGAGGGCAGAGCCGTTTCTCTGCATCCCTGCTGCTGCGTTTGCCCTCTTTCCCATGTTCTGTAACAAGGACAGCTGGCTGGAGGAAGAGGGACCAGGAAAAGCAACAGACAGGGTGAGACCGTCCTACTTTTCTAGTGAAGCCTTAATTTACTTTTCTTCCCTTTCATTTTGGTTCCTTTAAGGCTTCGATCGCCTAATGTCCTGCATTTATCTTATTCTAAAGGATTTTCTTGCTAGCCTGCTTATATATATATAATGTAATATATATAGGATATCACAGAATTAGAATTTTGACGTGCTTCTATCAAATCACAAGGAGATCAAGAACATGAAGTCCTTTTAGCACTCCTCTGTGATTCAGAATGGCACTTGCTATGACTAATCTTCAATGGCCCTTTGATTAGACCTGTCAAAAGATAAGCGTCTGGACAGGTCTGGGAGATTATTTCCAGGAAAAGTTACCTGATGGAGAAAGACCTACTCCAAAAGTAGATGGCATCATCTGGGCAGCAATCCAGACATAAAGGTGTTAGAGGGAAAAACAGGCTGCTTGCTTGCCTGCCTTTACTTCGTGTTGAGTAAATCTATCCAAACACTAGTATCAGAATCTGGAATCCAGCCTCTTCAGGTTCCAAGAAGACAGAACATCAATCATTGTCTGAAAATTTCCAGGCCTTCAGCACCAGATTAATACTGCTGAGGGGTTCTGTTTCCTAATCAATTCTCAGCCTCTCCAGCCAATAGCCAGTCGTTATTGAACTACCCAGCTTCTATCGTTGTAAGCTATCTTACTAAATGTC
>LOJH01063515.1:1047-11761 GCA_001685095.1 Ellobius talpinus
GAAAGGAAGGAAGGAAGGAAGGAAGGAAGGAAGGAAGGAAGGAAGGAAGAGAGAATGGAGACCAGCTTGTCTTAGTGGGAAGGGGGAGATTGGGAGTGGGCAGAGCTTGTCCCTTAAAGGGACAGGGGACCCAGGTGACAGGGCAGGCCAACATAACTATTATTATAACATCATTGATGAGGGCAATCTGCATTAGTTAAGAAATCTATGCAGAAATTGTGACCAGGATATTCTGTATGGAAAAATAATATCTAGTCTCAATTTGGGAATAAAAGAAGAATCTACCCCATTCCAAGTCAACACCACTCCACAAATCCTGACAGAAACACCTGGAATAGTATTTTACACACAATGTGGAATTCCTGTGATTGTAACAAGCTGGCCTAAAAACGAAAGGTTTAAATATTAAACGAAGGGTTTGATGTAATCCTAACTAGTGACTTTTAGTTCCTAGTACAATTACTTCTGAAATTTGTTTGAGAAACAATACCAACCAATATAATAACAGCAAGAGAAGACTCTTGGGAGTAACACTGAAGAGCACATGGTACCACTTTGAAACATGCAGACCTCTGCTTATTAAATAAAGAGGGATGAGCTTCTAGAGAGAACCATGCATAGAAAACAAAACAAAACAAAACAAACACCTGACAAATTTCTTTCCTTAAAACCTTGCCCTTGACTGAATGCTTTTTAAAGGATTTCTATGCAAGTCATTCTTGTTTCAAAGCGAACAGAACAGTAATACTCAAGCCACAAGATGTCAGTTGTGTAAACAGAATATTGCCCTCCTGAAGACACCCACATTCGAATCCAACACCCAGTGAATATAAGTCACCTTACAGGACAAAAGGGCCCTGGGAGGTGTGCTTGAGATTCCTTCATGAGTAGAATCTAATCACACAGGAGCTAAATCGGGGGATTCTTCCCCACTGTGGTGAGAAGCAACCTCAATGAAATAGCCTTGGGAGCAAAAATAACGGGCTTGGAAGGTGGAGGAAAGGGACCAGGGGCCAAGGAATGTGGGTGGCTTTTAGAAGCTGGAATAGCCAGGAAACAGATACGTTTTTTAAAACTTCCAGAAAGGAATGCATCTGTGCTGTCTCTTCGTTTTATCCCTCGGCCACCCCGGTCAGACTTCTGACCTATCTAACTTTAACAATGAAATCCTTTTGTTTTAAGCCTCCCAGTTTGTACCAACAGCAAGAGGAGTAGAGATCGCACATCCTCAAAGCGGGGTGAGGGGAGGGGAGCTGTCTCATCCCTTCTTGGAAATCTCTCTACCTTTTTCTTTTTTTTTCTTTAGTTTTTTTTAAAGATCGTGGAAAAAAATTAAATTTTCCTCAGATACCAGCAGGAATTGAAAATACTCCCCCACTGAACAAAAAGCACAAAGCCAAGCAACATTCAAATCATATATCCACACCCTTTCCTGCTTTCCTATTGCCTGTTTTACCATCCCACCCTTGAGATTTTCCACACATAATGGCCTTTTTCTAGTTCCTGACTTACAGTTCTCCAATTTAAATACAGAGGCTAAAGAGCCAAAGCTAAGGGCCATATATATATATATATATATATATATATGAGAGAAAAGACACAGACAGTGTTTGTCTTACCGGTTGGTTTAATTTTTTTCAGTTCCATCTATTTTCTTGTAAATTTCATAATTTCATTTTTGTCTCCAATTAAATAAAGCCCAATTGTATACACATCCATTATCCACTCCTCGGTTGAGGAGCATCTAGGCACTTTCCATTTCCCACCATCAGCAGCGATGACCATGGATGTGCAAGTATCTCTGGGGTATCATGTAAAGCCCTTGGGTACTGCCCTGCAGTGGTGTAACTAGGCCACGATGTGGCTCATCTGTAGAAACTCCGCACTGATTTCCACAGTGTTTATATCAGTCCACAGCCCCACCAGCAGTGCATAAGGGAACCTCTCTCCTACACTGCCAGCATCATTTGTTGTCATTTCATTTCTTTGTGACAGACATGCAGTCTGGGGGAAAGATGGAATCTTGCGTCTAAGTATCTAGAGGGATTTCTGTGCCACTGGTGCAAGATGGATTCTCAGGGTAGTTTTAATTTGCGTTTGCCAGTTGACTAGCCACCAGTTTGAACTTGTTTACCAGCTGTTAGTACTTCTCCTTTTGAGAACTCTCCAATCAGTACCATGGCCCACTTTTGACTGGTTGTTTCCTTGATGTTTAGTTTTTTGCATTCTTTCTAGGTTTTAGGTACCATTTTTTTTTCAGATTAAACTTTTCTCCCATTCTGTTGGGTCTCTTCACTTGATTGACAGTTTCCTTTGCTGGACAAAAAGTTTTTAATTTCATGAGATCCTGATTGGTTATTATTGGCCATGTTTCCTTAGCAACCAGAGTCTGTCTTTTTTTTTTTTTCTTGTGAAGTTGACAAAAGCTAAAGTCATCTGGGAAGAGCAAACTAACTGAAAGAATGCCTCCATTAGGCAGGTCAATAGGCAAGCCTGTGGGGCATTTTCATGATTGATGGTTAGCATGGGAGGGCCCAGCCCACTGTGGGTGGTGCCATCCCCAGGCAAATAATTAGTAAGGAAGCAGACTGAGCAGGCATGAGGACTGAGCTAGGAAGCAGAGCTCAGGACTTGTTCTGTTTCTGCTCCTGCCTCTGTATTCCTGCCTGAGTTCTTGCTCCGACTTCCGTTCATGATGGACTACGATGGAGGTTTAAGCCAGTGAACATCTACTCCTCAAATTGATTTTAGTTGTGGCGTTTTATCACAATTGCGAGCAACCTAACTAGAACGGAGTTCAAATCAGAAAGTTGTATGTCCTTTTGTGTGTGAGTGAGAACATTTTGATATTCCAAATAATACTAAAAAGGATATGATGTTTATATATACATATATATTTACAGTATATATATATATATATAATGTGTGTGTGCATGTGTGTGTGTATGTGTGTGTGCGTGTGTGTAAAAATCAGTGAAACATTGTCCTTGGCTCTTGTGGAAAATAAAACTTTAGTCTTGGGGTTGGAGAGATGACTCAGCAGTTCAGAGCACTTGTTCTTGTAAAGGACCCAGGTTCAATTTCCAGACCCTCAAGGCGGCTCACAGCCATCCACAACTCCAGTTCCAGGGGATCCGTCTCCTCTTCTGACCTAGGTGGGCATCATACATACACATGGTGAACCTATATACATACATGAAAGACACGTATGCATAAAAATCAAGCAAATCTAAAAAATATCAAAGCTAATCTTTAATTCTGCAAGTGGCACGGATTTTATATGCCTTTAAAACTTGACTATGAAGTACTTTCAAGAGCACTTTGATTTTCTATATCCTTTAACAAATAATAAGTATATTAATAGAAAAGACTGCACAATTTCTGAAATAAGTCAAGAAAAGCAAAGGGAAGGCAAGCATGCATTCCTCCAATGCCAATAGAGCATGCATATCACACTTGGCTTGCATTTTTCCAGATTTTACCAAAGAAAATGGACCATCATATTTCTCAGTGAAGATCCATACTTTCTAATCAGAAACATTGAACTTTTTCTTCAAAAAGAGATTTTTAAAAAAATGGATTAAATACTCATTTTTTGGGAGTTTTTCTTTAAGATACAACAGCATTGTGGTTCCAAGGTTACTTGCAGTTCTTAGATAAGAGAATGGAATACAAAAAAGTAGACACCACATTTCATTGTTCTCAGTACCATTTGCTCTTCTGAAAAGAAATATTCCGACCTTCTAAAGTCTTGGAATAATAACCATTTCCATGGCTAAAAGAGAAAAATGTAGAGCTCAATAAAAATCAATTAAAAAAGATTTGAAAAAAAGAAACCCAGTGCTCTAATCGGCTTCTCTGTATGTGTTTATATAATACACACATGTATAGGTGGGCAAAGCTTACACAGAAAACACCAGTACCAATCCCAGTAAAGCACAGTTTTGTTAAGTGATGCTTGTAAAAGAACACTATCTTTCCCTTCTAAGACATGCTGTCTTGGGAAGACTTAGAGAGAAAATATTTTAGACGGTAAAGCCTGCTGATTGGTGGAAAAATTACAAGGCTTGAAACCATGGAAACTTTTCCAGTGTTGACCAGACCGTGGCATTTAGACAGTGACAATATTGTTTAGGAAAAGCGAGTTTTAATGGCATCAACTTTTTCCTATTCCACGGCGAATACGAATACCTCTCTTGAATGCCTATGTGAGAGGATGAACAATGCTGTCGACACCCACTGTTTGTCCGAGTCTTAAAACCTTGAAGTTAGATGAATGTCACAGACAAAAGTGAAAATACACTCTGTCCAACAACATGGGCCATTTTGAACACAGAAGCTTTGTACAGAGCTAAGACAGATTATAAAATAAGTGAAAAATACTAAGAGCATGGCCTAGGAAGAAGAAATCTCAATATATTTTAAGGTTAGTTTTATGTATACACCTCTTTCCATTGGAAAATATCACGTAAAATTTGTGTCTAAACTAATTACTATCTTTAAATTTTTAGTAAATTTTAGAAGTTAGTTTTTCCTTACCATCTAATTTCCTGAGAGCAGAGGTTTGACTTGTGGATCACGGTACCCACTATATGATAAGGATGTAAAGCATGCGTACCAAGTGAATTAAGTATAACACAAATTTAATCTCTTTTTCCTGTAAGATAACAAATTGCATTTGATATGCCACTGGGCCTTGGTGTCCCTGAGAGTAGCTGATGCCATCCCAGAAGCCACTTCCTTCCCTGCAGTCTTGCTGCGTTTGGAGGAGAGATCTGTGACATTCTGTCATCTAAAGCCTCCATTCCTGAGAACTCCACCAAGAGCCCATGTCTGTCACATGTCAGCTCACAGCCGCAGCTTCCATCTGCGTTAGGTTCAGTCCTTTTCAAAGTCTCCTCAGGGCAGAACAAGAATAGAAAATAGTTCCCAAATGTGTATCCAGTCACATACAAAGCACACAGCGCTGTGGCCTCTGGAGAGAGGGCAGTGACTCTTTCCGAACTGAGGACCGCAGCACACGCTAACTGAGCAGGCCAGCAACCCCGAATTCCTGGAGCAGACAGCAGGCCCAAGAAATGAGGAAACCGAAGGCGTTCGTCTGGCAACACTGCAATTATTTCAGCAATGCCCTTCTACTTGGAAGAATGTGAGCCATCTCAGGCATGGGGTTAGTATTTTTAGAATTCTTGTTATAATAAGCTTCTTGCAATTCTAGGCTCAACTAAGAAATTAAAGTTAGGTAGAAAGGCACAAGCTTGACAAGAGGCTTAACTTCATGTCATCATGAACAAATAAAGTTTTTCTTTCCCAAGTGTTAGTGGAATGTGTGGCCAGATCATTGAATTTCTACATTATGAAGGTCAAGGAAGTACAATATGACAGAGGAATTTTGGTGGGAGAAAGGACCTTAGATTAATCTAGTGGTTACTCAACAGTTCCATAGATGAAGAAATTTAAAATGTCTATTTCACAAGAACATACACGACAGCATGTAACGAATCCTCATAGTAACAACTTAAGAGCAGTACTTCAACCCAAGTGGAACCACTTGCTCACCAGCACTCCAAACCCATGGCAGAAGATGGAGGACTTCAGTCAAACACCACTAGTCTTCCCCAGGGCAGAATTATCGGCAAATCTTCAGGGCTTTAAACCTATCAGCGACCAGAAGCAGAGATTAGGAATGAGGATCAAGGCTTCTGGCTCATCCAGAGCATTGAGAAGTGATGGATGTTCGATTAGGGAAAAGAAAATAACTCTTTACCTTCAAGTGATAACATCTAACTCATGACAAATTGGTTTTATTTTATTCTCTCTCTGTCTGTGTCTCTCCCCCAATACACAGACACACACAGACACACACAGACACATAGACACACACACACACGGTTATTTTTATCTGAATCATTTGACAGTAGGTTGTAGAAGTCATACTCTTTGGCCTGTTTATTTTATAGCTTATGTTTTCTAAGGATAAGAATTTTATATAACCACACTATAGATGCAAAATTCTAGAGAGCTATTAGATGATCAAATCTACATTGACTCCCAATGTATAACTCACTATATTAGTTTGTGATCCATCCTTTTTTTTGTTTTTGAAAATACACACACACACAAGCACACACACACATACACACACACTTGAATTTCCTCATTTCTTTGTATATTCAGTCCACAAAACACAATTGGCACATGGTACCAAATAACAAGCCAAAATGTTTCCATAAGTTTGAAGTGTTTCTATCCTTTGTCTTCTTCCATTTCTTCTTTCCTAACCTTTTCAAACTTCCCAACATGAGCTGAACCTAAGTTTCCAAGGAAATAGGGCTGTGAGCCGGAAGGAATCAGTGTGTTTCAGACAGAATAAAGAGCAGGAGAGTTGATTCAGGAGACTGGCTGTGGCAGCCCCGTGAGGATGGCGTTAAAGCAGAGGCACAAAGACTTGGGGAGACAAAGTGACTGGTTTTGATAATTTCTCTGTAAGAGGTCTTGAAAGTTTACGTTGGGTCAAACAAGAAGAAAATAGAAGGGGAAGGATTTGGGAGTGAGGGACTGCGGAGAAGCATCTTTTTGTTGATAGGATATTTCTCGCTCAGAAGACAAGACAACCGTTTTTCAGTCACATATAAGAGAGATGGGATAGGGAAATGACTGTCCTCAGAATCCCATTCGCCATGTGGTTTTGACAGCAAGACAAGGGTGTGGGGTAATAGTCCCCCAAATAAATATGTAGTGATTGTGTTTCCTGTGGCAGAGAGGGACACAAAAGCCGTGGGGCTCAAGAGCGCAGGTGTGGATGAAGTCAGGATCATGGACTTGATGCTGGTGGATTTTACAGCCTTGGAAGACATTCCTGCAAGTTTCTGAGCTTGGAAAAAGAAAGGATGGTTTCAGAGCAAAGATGAATGGTTTTGTCATGAACTTGATGGACTGAGGTATTGCTGAGCCATCCACGCGGAGAGTTGAGAGAACAACATGACAAGAGAGAATGACGTGGAGAAAATAAGTATCCTGTAGAGACTAGGTGGTGGGGCGGTGGCTTTCATGACTGCTTCATTTTTCCTGCTTGCATTCAGGTCCCACATGACCAGATACTTAAAGATGTCTTCCTGATTAAACCTAGAGGGCAAGCTAAAGCCTCCTGGGCTTGGTTCAACTTCCACATTTTTTTCCCCAGGGAAGTCTCCTAACACATATTTTTGTGAAGGTCAGATCTCCATTGTGCTAAAATTCTTTCCATGAAGAAAATGTTTCATTTTCTCCACCTATAGCTTCCTGCTGCACATGGAGAGTAAATGTTTTCCTTTGGTTTCTAGTGAACAGGTGTATGAAAATTGGAATGCCATGTTTGAATGGTGGTAGGTGAGAACCATTGTGTTTAACTGGAAAAGACAGCTTTTGTGAAATTCTTGGTGGTTTTGTGCCTTGGCTCCCTCCCATCTGTGCAGCCACTTTTAGTACATGAGGGCAGAATTCAAGCACTGAAGCCTCGTCACTACTTGGCTGAGCCATGAATTCATAAGGAGAATCCCAGCAGAATGGAGAGATACTGAGTTAAAAATAGCTAAGGTCATCTCTCTTTTTACTATGAGGATAAATGTGGTCCTCTGGGACCATGGTGGCCTCTCTTGGCTGGCAATAGACAGTGAGCTTTTATACTGCATGAATGGATGGATCTCCTGTCTTCAGAACTTTGCCATCTTCTCTCTGCCTCACTTGAATCCTCAAGCCTGAGTACCAAGCTTTCAGGCTCTACAATATTTAATCATGATTATAATGTTAAAATATGCAACTTTTTATCCTAGATCCAATCATTACCTAGCCCAACGCCTCTCCACTCTTCCCCTTTCATCTCCTCTAACAGGAGCTTGTTATTGGCTGGTCTTCAATGCTTTCTCTGTAGTAGGACCCAGCTTCTTCCTTTTGACGTTGATCCTTGACTATACTTCTTTATAAACATCAAGTCATCGTGCTCATGGGTGGCGGTGGACCCATCTCCATTACTGTGTTTTCATCAGACTGGCCTATATTCTGTTGCTAAATCTTTTTTGAGTATTTTGACTTTAAGGCTTCTGTGGCACTATTTACCGCCTCTTCACACTTCCCTGTGGTAAAAGCCTCAACTTCTCCCATCAGTCTGGATGTTTGTTAGTTTTGAAGATTAAACACATACACAAATATACACATATATTTCTGCACTCCTCTGTTGACCACAATTATTTTTATTATTATATTCTGTAAATTGGCAAATAGTAATTGTACACATGGATAGTATAGATAGTATTTTTTGCTTATGTGTTTGCTTTTAGTTTGAAGCCAGGTCTAACTCGCATATATTGGGCTATCTTCAAATTCATTATATAGCTATGGGTGCCCTTGAACTACTGATCCTCCTGACTCCTGAGTGCTGAAATTACAGGCATGGACTACCACAGCTAGTTTCTGTGGTGCTGGGAATAGAACTCATGGCATCATAGATGCATGACAAGTACTAGCGTCTATGACTGAGCTGTATCACAGGGTAGGCATGTGATATTTCAGTACATTACAAAATTCAATAATCTGATTCAAGCAAATGATCTATCTATTAATTCAAACTTTTTTTGTTGGAAACATTCAAAACCCTCTCCTTTAGTTCTTTAAAGATGATAAGGTAATTCTTGTCCACAGCTAAGCTGAAGAACATAAAAAATATTTGTCCATCTTAATTGTACCCTGAGACTTCTTTATCCATCCCTCCCAGGGATGTCTGTGAGACACACAATCACCCTCCATTACTCAGAAAGCAGCAGCTGCTACTCTCTTGGTATAGCTTTGAGAACTATGCACTTGTACCATTAGTTTTCTGTCTAAGCCCAGGCATTCTAAACAAACACCATCAAAGGCGGTGCGCACAAGTCCTTGAGCTTGGGCTGTAGACAAACTTGAGTTTGAATCCTTGAAATGCCTTAGTCTGCTTTCAGTCCACATTTCCTCCTCTATAGCATGAGCAGCTTCATAATATTTTTGTAAGGTTGTTGCAAAGATGAAATGGTATAGGATGCAAAAGATGTAGGGTAGCAATTGAGAATCAGACTTGTGTTTGCTCAAAAATGCCTTTTTGGAGATGAGTATTTTAAAAGTTCTCTGCATTAATAAATTAGAGAAGCTTGCACCTAGGCAACCACCAGCACATGAGCATTTTCTAGATTGGGATACTTGAAGGTAGAATTTTTCATAGAGGACTGATAATGTCATAGTAAACATTATTCTTTCTTTGAGCATTGCCCTAATTCCCTCCTAATAGTCATACATTCCAAGCAATGGCAACCTGCCTTGCCTTTTGTCAGCACAAAACCAATCAGGCTGAGTGGTGTGTCTGTCGGTGCAGCTCAACTCCTTCCTCTAAAAGTCAGTTGGAACTGCAAACCTGTTTCCTCTCACCGTGAGCTTAAAGCCCCACATTTTCAGGAAGGGTGGCAGGGCATGTACTCAAGATATGCCCTTCTGGGGGAATCGACGCACTGTCTTTAGCTCTCTCTGAGTACTTGGGTATCAAGATACCACTCTTTGTTTGTCCCCAGTTTCCTGCCATAGGCTAGTCTCATTCTTCCCAACCCTGTTTTCAAGAACCAGGCCCTATTTACTCTCTCCTTAAAACTGTTGTTAAATAAACAGCCTTTTAAAACTCTGTGCTCAAGCCAAGAACATCAGTGCACATCTGTAATCTTAGCATTTGGAAGCAGAGGCAGGAGGATCACTGCTAATTCCAGGCCACCTGGGGAATTTTTTTCTATCTCAAAGAACCAAACAACCTGTGCTCAAGCTCTGTAGTTTCAACCCTTGGCCTTGCAGGCCATGTCCTAATCTAGCTCTTCTAAACTGAGTTGCCTTCCCAACCTAGAGCCATGCCTTAATTCACTCTGTTTACATCTACATTTAGATGTAAGCATGTTTACATGGACATACTATGGTATGCACATCTAAGACAAGTGATTGCAATGGGGTTTAATAGATTGTAAATGGAATAGAGCAGGAAGAACATTTATTAACTTAAATTCTATAATTTACTAACTTTCTGATTTTTATTGGCATAGTTTGGCCCCCAAGAGATGGGCTTTATCTCTGCAAAATGGATATGTGACCACCCACTATAATGACTTCCAAGAGTCTAGAAGGATAAAATGTGCTAACACTGCTGAAGTCACTTGGAAATATCATGGCATATAAATGCAATAGCTAATCAACTATTTTGGAGTGGACTAGAATACAGATAGTCCTTTATAAAATTTACCAGTTCATATAATGATCCCTACACAACATAGAGCATGAATGTTGAAATTTCATGTATTTATTTGATTTGCTTGCTGCTTCTTTTTCTTGAATAATAAAAATAGCTTAAAGAATTTTTCTACTCATGGCATATTAGATTTATTTTTCCCTGAAACATTAAATCAGCTATAAGAAAAGCAAGTCAAAGATGTTGCATTTTCTGCACCAATTATTAGTTATTTAAGACTAAGTGTGGTTTATTTAAACATTCACTCACCATTTATTCCATAGGCCATTGAATTTGTCTAATTAAATGTACAAATTAAATCTAGCTCAATGTTTTTGTTAACAGATTATGTCTTCAACCATGTCAAAAGCTTTGCTTTCTTTCAAATCCCCCTCAAGGTTGTTTCCAGGTTCTGGCTATTACAAATAATGCTGCCATGAACATAGTTGA
>LOJH01063517.1:0-10714 GCA_001685095.1 Ellobius talpinus
GGATACAAATGAAAATCCATCTGCATTCTTAGAACACCTCACAAAGGCTCTCTTGCAGTACACTAATTTAGACCCAGAGACCCCAGAGGGCAAACAGCTCCTCATGACCCATTTTTTTCCCAGAGCTTCCTCAACATTATTAGGTCTAAACTTAAGTATTTGGAGAAAGACCCCTTGATCCCACAGGCAGAAGTCTTAGGGCTGGCTTTTAAGGTGTACCATGGAAGGCACAATAAGAACCATAGACAGAAATGTCAAATGCTGGCCAGGGCCATTTGACCAGCTTAGGCAACTGACCATCCTGCCTGTGCCACTCCCTTGCACCCTGGAGCTCAAGAGCCACCAGGCCCGTGTTTCAAATGTGGTAAACCTGGGCATTGGTTTTGGGCATGCCCTAATCTTCATATTGGTCCAACAAAACCGTGTCTGAAGTGCCATAGGAAAAGACATTGGGTGATCCGTTGTCCTCATGCACATTATGGCATGGAGACATCAGACCCAGACAACTCTCAAACCAGCCTTCTCAGTCTGGCCCTGGATTACTGAGGCTGCCCAGGCTCCCTTGACCCAACCACAACTGTCATTCACCTCAACCCCTCAACCCAAGCTCACCAGGAGCTCCTCTCCTTCTCCTCCTAGCCTCCCAACCTCCCAGCTTCAATGTATCTTTTCCTCTACCAGCCTCTCAGGTAAACCCCCAAGTCTGAGACACCCAAAACCCCTCTGTTGCTAGACACCATTCCCCCATTGTTATCCGATTACAGGATCCTACCAGGTACATTACCCAAACTCAGTACCCACTCTCACTCCAGAGCCTTAGGAGACTTAAACCTATCATCTCTGACCTTCTAAGAAATAAGCTACTTCACCCCACCTCTTTTCCTTTTACTACTATACTTGCTGTTAAAAAGTCTAACAGAGCCTATCGCCTGGTTCAAGACTTCCGGCTCATTAATTCTGCAGTGGTCCCACTTTATCTTATAGTACCTAACCCTTACACACTTCTTTCCACTATCCCTCCAGGAACCTCCCACTTCTCAGTTCTGGATCTCAAAGATGCCTTTTTCTCAATTCCTCTCTGCTCTCAATCTCAAAATAACTTTGCCTTTGCCTGGACTGACCCTAGCACTCACCTCTCCACACAACTCACCTGAACTGTCCTGCCCAGGGATTTCAGGACAGCTCACATCTATTTGATCAAGCTTTAGCTTCTGATGTACTCTCATTGACTTTCCCCAATTTTAAACTCATCCAGTATGTAGATGATATTTTACTTTGCAGTCTGTCCCTAGAGATCAGCCAAACTAATATCTCCACTCTTTCAAAATTCTTGTCCAAAAAGGGCTATAGAGTCTCACCTTCTAAGGTCCAACTGTGTATCTCTCAGGTCATATTCTTGGGATTAACTATTACCTAAACCCAAAAAGCTATTACTTTAGAGAGGAAAAAACTAACCCAGTCTCTTGCAGTCCCTTCTACAAAAGAGATTTTATCATTCCTAGGAACAGCTGGCTTCTTGTGTTCCTGGATCCTCTCTTTTTCTCTCCTTGCCCACCCCATATATGAAGCTGCTCTCAGTTCTGCAAATGAGCCCCTTCCCCAATCCCATTATTAAACCCTTCCAGAGGTTTCAACAGGCCCTTATCCAGGCCCCAACTCTCCATCTCCCCTACCTAACTCATCCTTTCTCTCTCTATGTAACAGAGAAGGAGGGATATGCCCTTGGGGTCCTAGGGCATCAGTTGGGACCTTCCTTTGCACCCATAGTGTACCTGTCAAAGAAGCTAGACCTTACCACTGGGGGCTGGGCACCCTGCAAGTGTGCTTTAGCAGCTGCTGAGCTCCTTAATCATGAGTCAAAAAAACTAACCTTTGAGTCACTCATCACTATCTTCTCCCACTACAACCTGTCCCATCTCTTAACTTACAAAGGCTTACAAACTTTACCTCCTTCCCAAGCTCTTTCCCTCCAGGTGGCACTAGTAGAAGATGCCACACTTACTTTCCAATGCTGCCCACCCCTTGTTATCTCAAATCTCCTACCTCAACCTAATACTGACTATTCCCCATCTCATTCCTGCATAGAAACCTTAGAGGAACTACTGCCCCACCCCTCACACATACAGGAAGGCACATTGCCTCAGGCCACCTATACCTGGTACCTTTTTATACAAGAGGACCCATAGAGCAGGCTATGCCATGGTGTCAGATACTGGGGTAGTAGAGGCACAGGCACTCCTTACCCATACCACTAATCAGCGGGCTGAATTAATAACCCTCACCAGTGCTTTCCAGTTGGCACAGGGGCAATCCTTAAATGTTTACACAAGACTCCAAATATGTGTTTCATATCCTCCTGTCTCACACAGCTATCTGGAAAGAGTGTCTGCTTCTTATGACAAAAGGAGGATCCATAACTAACTCGGGTTATATTATGGGCTTGTTAAAGGCCTCCCATCTCCCCAAAGCTATAGGAGTTATTTACTGTCAGTCTCATCAGACCAACAGCTCCATTATTTCTAAGGGAAATAACCAAGTTGACCAAACAGTCTGGGCATCAGCACTCTGGGGCCCAAACTTACTTCAATCACCTCAATGGGTTCATATAGTACAACCCACATTCTCAGAGACATCCACTGACACTCAGCAAATCCTGTCCTACCTACATCAGCTCTTTCATCCTAATAGCCAGGCTCTGTCTCTCCTTGTCAAGGCTCACCTCCAAACCACCCCCCAAGAACTTAGAGTTCTTAGAAAATATCACTGCCTCCTGTAAAATCTGTCAAAAGTCAGATCCCAAGTCCAAATAATGTAGCCTCCCTTTTCCCACCCACCAGGCCAGGGCCTCCCTTCCAGGAACTTACTGGCAGCTTGATTTTACTCATATGGCCATAGTCAGAGGGGCTAAATATCTTTTGGTTTTGGTAGATAAAATGTCTGAATGGATTGAAGTGTTTCCTACCACTAACAAGAGGGCCCAGACAGTTTCTGATGTCCTTCTCTGGGAAATTATCCCCCAGTTTGGAATTCCAACCTCTCTTCAGTCAGACAACGGCCCAGAGTTTACCTCTCAGATCCCTCAAACTTTAAGGCTTTTAACATTCTCTGGCATTTTCATATCCCATATCATCCTCAGACTTCAGGGAAGGTAGAATGAACTAACTGTTCCTTTAAAAATACTCTTGTTAAGATGTCATAGGAACTTCACCTTGATTGGGTAAAGCTTTTGCCACTGGCTCTCTTCAGGTTCTGGGCTCTCCCCAAAAGACCCCTTTCCATCTCACCCTTTGAACTCATGTATGGATGGTGGGTTTTGACTCTCGGCCTCTCACCTAAACCCTCACACCATCCCTGATTACTTGCTTACCCTATTGTTACATCACCTCCGCTCCCTCTTATGGGATTTTACTGACTACTCACTACTTCAACCATGGGCCAACCCCTACCCACCTCCAATTAAAATCGGGGACCAGCTCCTTTTCTCTAGCCCAGACCAACACCTCTCACCCCTTTCTCCTAAATGGCAGGGCCCCTTTAAATTAATTCTTGTGACTCCCACAGCTGCCAAGCTCAAGGACCTCCCTCATTGGATTCACCAGTCTCACTTCAAACCTTTTATTCTTCCAGCTCAGGACACCTTTTCCTCCTATATGGTAACTCAAACAGGGCCCTGTTCCCTTAAGTTCCAGAGGACACAAAGATCAGCTGCTTTGTCTCCAGTTCCAGAAGAATAAAGTCTCAACACTGTACTTAACTCTCCTGTACCAGGAACCCGATGTGTTCTCCTTTCTGATTACCTTTTTATCCTGTCTACTTTACCAGTTTCTCTGAATCTCCAATGTCATACTTAAATTTCCAGTTAACTATTCAGCTGCTGTTACAGGGACTATCATTAAATACAGAGTGGGAGGTACAAAGACTGTCAGATGCCCAGATGGTAAGAAACATTAAAAACCTGGGGACATTCGCACCCCAGCCCCCAAAGGGAGACTCACAAAACAGTTTTTAACATAATAGGTTTATCACTGACTACAGCAGTGTCTCCTGGACATTAAGGTAATACTATGATGCTAAAAGAAACGAGTGTCTTAAGGTTTGCTTCAGGTAAAACATTAAAAGGTCTAATAATTCCCCTTTCTTCCCTTCCCTCCTCTCTCACTACATAACTATCAATAATCTTCTATTCCAACACTATACTATCATAACCATGAGTTTTTAATGTGCCTAAAATTTATCTTTTTATAAATTTAAACATTGTCATAAGCTCCAGAGAGCCAAATTGGACCCACTTGAACAGACCAGACTGGCCCAGGGTAAGTATCACTTAACTCTTCCCTGGTCAGCCAGGATAAGAATCACTTAACTCTTCCCTGGTTTCGGGATTCCTGGGAAACTCCCTCCTCCATCTTGGGAACCCTGAGGAACCCCACTCTATCCTCCATCTTGGGACCCTCCTCCGTTAGTCACCAGGATCAAAATTTTTCTAAACATAATATTCTACCTTGCCAGCATCTTGTCAGGTTCAAGCTGCCAGCTGGACAGTTACACAGGGCCTGGAAAACAGGGAAGTAACTAGCTACCCCAAGACGTGGCCATGCACCCCAACTCTCTGACACCCACCAGCCAGCAGGAAGTAGCCTTGAGAGATCCGACACCCCATTTCCACACATTGGCTACCCTTAACCCCCCAAATTTTTATAATAAACAAAAGGGTGAAATGTTATCATTTCCATCATGCAGCACTTTGACAAAATGCCTAGCCACCCCTAAGTGATGGCATTTCCAGGTTCTGGACCATGCATGTACCATCAAGAGCTCAGGCAACTTGCATAGTCACCCAGTGCCCTCAAGCCCTATGTGACCTATGTGTAGCGTGGTCACGTGATTTATGCATGACGCAACTATGTAAGCCCCTGTGCGCATGTGCTAGGCAGCCTTTAACCACCTGCCGGGCATGCCTGCCCCAGGCTCTCTTCCTGCACCAACTTCCTCAGGCCTGTGCATGTGTGTCTCTCTCTCAAAATAAACTCTTAAAGTGGGTTTTGTTGTGTGTCTCATGATCTGTTCTCGTTTGCACTCAGTAATTTCAGAATGTCTTATTTAGAGGTGCCCAACTATTATAAACATGTCTTTTTAGGGACGTGTTTTCTTAGGACCTGTGTGAAAGCCAGGCATTTACATATCTCCCTCTTACAGAAACAGAGAGTTTCACTTTAGAGATGTCAGAGACAATCAGAAATTATACTTTATAAACTTTGTTAAATGCCACAGGGAAAAGGTCACATTTGTCACGTTGCCTTATAAGACAGGGACTTTTGGCACACCTTGCTCTTTGTCCCCACATAGACCTATGTGTGCAGCATCTACATGGCTTGCTTCGGATCACAGTCCTTGTGGATCTCGGCAGAGGGACAAGAAGACTTCTACCCTGTAAGAATATGAAAGCACAGGGCCTCAGAGAGGCTTCTGCAAGGATGCTCCTAACAGCCTCTTCATAATATCCCAAGCGGGAAACGTTGGAGAGAACACACAAACAAATTTGGGCTATTCAGACAATGTATATACTCATTAGCAATAAAACGAAGCCAACTGGCATTGCGTTCCTCACTGTGAGTTGATTGCAAAGTCATTCTGTGGAAGGAGGGAAACTTCACAGCAAAGAGCATGCTGGGAAAATCCTACTTATAAAGAACTTACAAATCAACCTAAATTAAGTTATCTTTGAACAAAATGTGGCTGCCTTGATGGGTAGTGGACGGAAAGGGCACAGAGAACCTTCACAGGCTCCTGTTTGTGTTCTGTGTCTCTATAAGACTTTTTAAAAATAATTTATTTAACTTTATTTTATGTGCATTGGTGTGAAGGTGTCAGGTCCCCTGGAACTGGAGTTACAGACAGTTGAGAGCTGCCATGTGGGTGCATTTAACTTAATCTGGGTGCTTTGCAAGAGCAGCCAATGCTCTAAACCACTGAGCCATCTCTCCAGCCCCTCCATAAGACTTTTATTGTAAAAATAATGCAGTTAGCAGGATTCATCAAAGGGTGTACTTAGGATTTGGACCTTTCACTATAAATTTTATCTTAAATATGAACTGCAAAAGACATTGAGCCCTAGTTAATGACCATGTGATTAAATATCAAGAGGATATAAACTGAATAAATGTAGGTTTTCTCCAGAGTGCTTGCCATTTCCTCCTGATGCTTTGAATTCACTGCTTGGGGGCATTTTAAGACTTTTCTAATTTGAGTAATTTGAAGTTACTCCTCAAGGGTCCAGCAACTGAGTGAGGCTTTCCTCTAATATTAGTATTCAGGAGGCAGAGGCAAGCAGATGTCTGAGTTCATGGCCAACATGATCTGTCTACACATCAGGCTCTGGACCAGCCAGAGCTATATAGTGAAACCCTGTCAAAAAAAGACAAATGACAAACAAATTCTTCAGTCTCTCCTCATTGTCTAATTTCAATACTACTTCTGAATATTTAGGACTATGGTAGGGTTATATCTCACTTTCAGCAAACTCATTCTTTGTTTACCAATGGGGTACATTCTGAGAAATATGTCGTTAGAATCTTTTCACTGTGCAACCATCA
This sequence comes from Ellobius talpinus, assembly GCA_001685095.1. NCBI lineage: Eukaryota > Metazoa > Chordata > Mammalia > Rodentia > Cricetidae > Ellobius > Ellobius talpinus. The sequence continues at coordinate 6,594 of LOJH01063517.1, forward strand.
ATGTACTTACAGACTAAGTCAACTGCAACCCTACACAGTAATGCCATCTTATAAGACCACTCTCATACATGTGGTCTGTCACTGTCATGAAGACTATTACATAATTCCTCACTATTCCAAAATATGTACTACTCTTTACTTCTCTGAGAACAAAATACCAAACGTTTAGTAGCTTTAAACATCACAAGTTTATTTAAGAGTTATGTCAGTTCTACATCTGATGTGTATCTCACCAGTTTTAAGTCTAAGTGTCCACAGCCCTTCATCTGTTCCTCGAGAAGAACCTATTCCCTCACCTTTTCCAGGTCTTCAAGGTCACCCAAGTTCCTTGGTCCCTTCCTACATCCTCAGACCCAACAGTCTTGCATCCTTCTGATGACCCCTCCACAGCCATTTCCTCTCTCTGCATCCAAGAAAGGCTCCTAATTTTTGTTTTATTTTGTTTTTCCCAACAGGGTGTCTTTGTCTGTACTAGAACTTGTGCTGTAGACCAGGCTGGCCTCAAACTCCCAGAGATCTCCCTCCTCTGCCTCCTGAATTCTGAGACTAAAGGCATGTGCCACTACCTAAAGAAGGTTCCCCACTTCTTCAGACCCATAAAATCAGACTGCCCCTACACCAACAGTCAGACAATGCCCCCATCAATCAAGGCCTTATCTTAATCATTTGTGTAGAAGGTCTTTGTCATTAGGAGAAAAGGTTCCAAGGGCAAGGAGGAACTCAGGGGAGGTCACCACACTCTACCCCGTTGTCACACACAATAACAATAATAATTCTAGCACTAAATAACTTATCAGCAACACCAAAGGCACACAAACTCTGATCTGTTTCCTTACCTATCTTCCCCTTGGATTTTTCTATAGTAGTGTTCTTCCCAGTCTCCATGTTATCTAGAAAACAATAAATGGCAATGAGGGAAGAAATAATGAAGAGAAATTACAAATCTTAGGACACTGCAAAGGCCTTGCTTACATCAGTGTTCAAATCGTCATTCCTTTCCTCCTTCTAGAAGAACCCAAGGCTGCTGAACTGAGAACTAGGAATCCAGGGAGGGTGCTGGCCATTTTTGACTCCCCCACCCCCAATGGGACATTTTAAATCATAACATATTTTTTTTTGCACAGATAAAATACTAATTTTGTGGGAAATTTTTCTGGGCAAGCCCTGATTAGTTCTTTGACACACTTGAGGAGTCTGGTTGGAAATGCACAGTGGGTTGGGAAGAGTTGGCCTGAACTCTTTCCTCCTCACCAGCAGCAGCTCGTACTCGATCGGGTCCTTCCTAAGGCCCTAACAAAGCAACTCCATTATCTAGCTGCATAGTTTACCTGCTGTCTTGTGTGGCAAGGAAGAATGGGTACAATTCAGTACACCAAGGCAGTAGACAAGGTAAGTACCACTTTTAAGAATGCATTGCTTCTACTTCATCCATATGTGATCAACCGACTCCATCCTCTCAAATGTGACTCTGTAAAGAGTTCTTGTTTCTCTCCAGCTCCAAGCAGGCAAGTGCAAAGAACTGGATTCAGGGATGAACTGGACCACAAGCTGGAGCCTGTGGCACTCACTGAGCCATGCCTAACCCACAACCTTGTGCAGCCTTGTCTGTTAGTTACCTGATTGGCTGCTTCCCATCCTTGCTTCTGGGTCCTCTGGCACGAATGCTGGGGAACACATGACACAGGAACACATCTCATTTTCACTTGCAGATTGCTCTGCTCCTATGCCAAAATTGTAAGTATTGGTTTGTTTGTTATTTAATTTTGCAATACTGGGTACCAAACTCGGAGCATCACCCATTCCAGGCAAGCAGTCTACCACTGGGCTATGCCCTCACATGTTTTCTTTGTGTTCATTGTTAGACATGGTGCCAACTAATTTTCCTGGATGGCTTTGAACTCTCTCTAGCCCAAGCTAACCTTGAACTGGGGTCTTCTATTGTTATCCCAAGCATCTGACACATGTCCTTTTTATATCTTAACTGAACCACTTCCTTTTCTTATTCCTCCAAAATATTTTTTTACATTCTCCTTTTGTCTGATTTTCAGTTCCTCATTTTTATTTTTTTCCTCTCCTGTCTTTCCCCCTTTATCAGAACAGCATCTATGTGATTATTTTAGGGCAGAGTCACCTTCTCTGTCATCAAACAGCAGGCTAGAAGCAAGTTCCCCTAGCCCCTTTCATTCTTCACCCGGTGATCGAGCATTCTGGCTAGTAACCCTAACTAAAACATTGCTGTCCGTGGATCCTGAGACAGAGGCAGATAAGAGCCCCCACTGCTCTCTGACTGCACAGTGAGGCAGATTCTGAATGAAGGAGGGAGCTATTTTCTGGGAAAACAAACAAATAAAAAAACAAAAAACAATGAAAACTCAAAAACAAACAAAACCTTCTGTAGCAGTCACACCCAGGATCTGATGGAGCTATCTCTTTCCAAAACGTACATTATTTTCCATTTTTCCACCTTTAATTTGCTACATATAGTTGTAAGGAGATTTTCCAAGTTCTTATATTCTGTGACAAAAAAATAAAACTGTTCTTTGAAAATAGTAAAGGATAACTATTGCTTGTTTTACCAGTTTCAAACCCATCCCAAACTGGCCAATGACTACCTAATCACCAACCAAACTTCTGAAATCTAGCCAATCAGAAGCAATGATACAAATTTGAAATCCAGCCAATCAGCAGCAGTCACCCTCCAAACCCAAACGCTGGGTTGATGTCTCTATAGCAGCCTATACTAAGCACTTCTGCTTTGCAGAGTCTACGCCCCTGAGCTACCTTCTTTTTAATTCATTTTTATTGAGCTCTACATTTTTCTCTGCTCCTTTCCCTGCCTCTCCCCGCCCCCTTTAACGAACTTCCTTCTTAAAGCTCCAGGTGAACCTAGCTATGGCCTAGGAGCCATGTGCTTTGAACACAATCTTTCCTCCCACTCCCAGGCAGCCCCAGCCTGCCTCATAGAGGACAGGACTCACTCACAAGCATAGCTGTTCCTTGGTTAACACTAGGTGGTATCTATTTCTCCTAGCAACTCCATTTTCAATGCTGCTTGGGAAGGCCTTTGTGCCTCTCACTAGCTCTCTGGATTTTCTCTCCCTAACGTTTACTGTCTTCTTCAAATCTGCAGTATGCACCACATTTTACACTGCCTTTGTGTTAATAGTTTCTAGCGCTATCTTTCTGGGATTCTGCTATCTCATACAAAACTGTTCACATGCTTTCTAATTCTCCATGATGTTTTTTCTTCTGCTTTCTTTAAGCAACCTTATTTGCTAAATAAAACCCCTTTCTGCTGGACCCTTGCAGGCTCCCCTGAATAGGCAAAGACATAAACTTTGGGTTCAGATCATGGGAATCTAACCACCTAGATCCCAGGCAAGACCATCTGGAAACTTGATCTCTGATCTCCTTGTCATTGTCAAGTTCTGAAACATACCAGAAACTTATTGATTCCTGTGCTTTCAGAGAATTACAACTGTAACAATTCCTCCCTTGACAATGTGCTAAGGGTTTTAAGAATAAAGGGAAGGCAGGATGGCATACATGTTAAAGAATGTAGGGAAAGTACCCAAATAACGTGAAAAATACTGATTAAATAGCTTTAGGTTTCAATAAATTACATCAGTCAGATGATACAATGTTTCCTCTTTGAGCACTTTATAGAAAAAGAGTATAAAGAGTCACAAAATTGAGTTAATGCACTAAAAAGGGTAAAGTCTTTAAAGAGACAGAGTACAGATAGGCATGGATTAAAAGCAGTAAAGAAAAATAAGTCATGTAAAAATGGAAAATTCACAGAGAGTCTGAATTATGTATGTTATTGTGTTATCTTTGAACTTTTTGACTGTGAATGAGCTAAGTACAAAGAGATATTTCATTGTATGGGCTGCTAAGCTAAATCAGCATGTTTATTATAAAGGTATCATGACTTCCAAATTTGGGTCTAAGGATATGTTGCTTTGGAAAAGAGGTTCTTCTCTTGTTTCCACAGAGGATGAGAACCTTTGGATTCCTTCCAGACTGGTGTGGTTTGATGAAACAAGACCCCCCCAAAGGTTGCCTTAAACACCCCTCAAAAAATTACTTCACCCAACTGCTGACTGAGATAAACCTAGCAC
>LOJH01063518.1:0-10364 GCA_001685095.1 Ellobius talpinus
AGAAATGATGCAATGAGAACAGGAGAATTCGGGAAGGAGGAAGCTGATTCCTCACACTCCTGCCCAGATCACCTAAGCAGCAGGATGTGATCTACCCCACTGAAAAAGGTACTGAGCCACATGGCTAACTTAGATCAGAATAATGGGTTAATATAAGCTATAAGAGCTAATAAGTAGCCTGACCTAATGGGCCAATCAGCTTTATAACTTCTAGAGATCTCTGTGTGATTTTCTTTGGGGCTAAACAGTTGTGGGGTACTGGGCAGGACAGAAAACCCCACAAACAAGCCGGCCTCCTTTATGTTACAAAAATGTATCATCTTCTAATCTCCAAAAGAGTCTCCAAAACACGTAGGGTCTTACCTCCTTTTCAACAGAATGAGAAAAATGAGGCTCAGTGGAGACATTTTACATGTCAATGCACACTTGATAATGCAAATGAGGGACAGTTTCTGAGCTTCTCTTTACTGTATTTCCTGTACATTGTGCCATCAAGTGCTGTGAGCTAGTGATACTATAATTTCTAATGGTAAAATCAATAGCCTTTTAACTAGTTAATCCTTTGATGCTGTAAACACATGAAGGAAAACAATTCATGTCAACGTGAATGGAAATAAAGCTGTAGGTGAGATCCATAATTTGAAACGAGGTAAAAGCAATGGTTTTCACTAGAGATGCTCAGGGGGAAGGGGAGACCAGAGAGTTCTCCCACCGGCTAAAATGCCAACATAGTAAAAGTAGTGGAATAGCCTTCACAGACCGCAGGCAGCCCACATGCCACCTCTATTTGATTTTTCTTTGCGACTTTTCTCGTCATCTTATGAATAAGAAACTAGGTCAGAGGGCTAAATGACTTCATCAAAGTCACCCACTTGGAACACCAATTCTAAAGTAAGGGAGAGAAAAAAAAGAAAGTCTAGCATGTTCTCTTAATATTGCCCTTAAAGAGAGTGTTTCTCACTGTCCCCATTTCTGCTCACCTACTCAGGAAGTTTTATTAGCTATTTAGGAAATGAAGATGAATGAGTCAGGTGGCTCCAGGGTCTCATAAAAGGAGGAAGGCAAGCAATGGCAATGATGCTCTTGAATGGGACCCGCACATAGTTAGAACTGTGAGGACAATGCTGAAGAAGCTTCGGGGCTGGAATGATTAATTTTAAGAAAGGTGAGAGCAGAGAAATTAAAAATGGTTTCAATATTTAAATTCAAATTATGCTTCTCAAATATGTTAGTCACTGATGGATGTTAAATTGAGAAGTGCCCAACCAACAAAGCAGTAGAGTGCCCTGCCCTTGTCTTTGCTGTGCTCTCACAGGTCTGCCTAATGCCTTACATTTCCTAAATAACATGTATCTTATGCTTCTAACAAAAAAAGGAGCATAACTCAAGTGTTATATTAGAACATGTTTGGACCCATAGTTCTTGGTCCTAATACTTAAAATTTATCAGAACACTATCTGGTTTAGAGTAAATAAATACATGGTTTTAATAATTAGTTAAAAGAAAGAACTCATTGCTTTTCTGACATCTCAATGTGACACTGATTTCCTTGTTTAGGCTGTGTGAACTTGCAAATATTAATTTTGGATAGAAAGATTTCACTACGTAATTATCCTACTAATCATAGTTGATGATTATCTGATTTCCTTTTGACGAGTATTCCCACTTTCACAACTTCTCACCATTGCATCCCATTGCCTCACCAACGGAATGAAGGATGGAGCAGTATCATGGTTTAATTTTATTAATGGGAATCCTTGCTTTCCTGGAAAAACACCAGGAAGGATGAATTTATTACAACAGCATGCCAAAGTACGTAGGTAAAGTTTCTGGGTTGCCTTCCTTATTCTATCATGTATTTATTATAATTATTTTTTGCTTCCATGGTTGTATAATTCTTGAGGGAAATCAAGAATCAATTTTCCCATGAGTTTTTACTGAGTTAGAATACTGGAGTAATGAGGAAAACAAGACAGGATCACCATGCCAAGATTAGTCCTTCAAGCAACATCCATCCATTTACACATCAGCATACTCAGCAAATGTGTGTTGGTGTCTGCTACCTAAAGCACTAGAAGAAAGAACAAGGACTAAAGATGTAAAGAAAAGGTTCAGCATCAGGTGTGGAAGACAAACAGGCAGAATCCCTTGCTATATCCAAGACCTAGAAAACATCCTGTCTGCATGTTTGATTCAAATCACAGTGGGGCAAGTGCTCCAAAAGGGGTCAGCTTCTGCCTTAACCCTGGCTAATTGGAGGTGGAGTTGGACTTCTTTCTAGTCCTAACAGAAAAACAAATAGAAATGGGTAGTCTAAATGTATGTCAGCCTGATGTAAATACATAAAATGTTGATATCAACTGAAGATCTTTAAAAAAATGCTTTCTTTGCTTTAAATTGCCAAAGTACAAGGGTATAAAACCAAGGAGATATAACCAAGAATTCCCTTTAGAGATACGCAATGATATAAAACCATCTAAGAATCACAAAAATAATCAAAGAAAAAATCCATATATAGGCTTTTCACTTCATAGGGAAGGATAGGAAAAAAACATCAATTGTCATATGCTTGCAAAGGATTTGACTCTGTGGCTAAATGGCTTGATCCTGTTGAAGTTGAGAGGGTTTTTATTTTATTTTATTATTATTTTTAATGAAGTCATTTCTATAACGAATGGGCCCTTCAGTCTCCACAAAGGAAAAAAAATGGCAGGGAGTGTGTCAACCTCCAATACATTGTGTGGCAGATAAGATGATCAATAAAAAGTCTCCCTCACTGTCACATTAAGGAGTGACTACTTTAGAACTGTACAACAGAGTGAAGAGCTGTGGTGGTTAGAAGTTCTGAAAAAGGGGAGACGTGTGGGGGGGGTGGTCCTGCTCTACAGGCAGCAAGGAAAGAAAGTCACACGAATACGCTTAAGCAAATTCTAAGAGAACTCAGAAAACCTTTTGTCACCTACTGACAGCTATCAATTTCAAGGCAGAGCATAATTCTTTTGGATGTGGCAATGAATTATGATATTCTTTCCCCTAAGATGAATTATATATTTTTTAAAAAAAATTATTTGAGAACTTTTCATCAAAGTTAATCAAAATACATATGGGTGATGATCTGTGGTCTTTTATTTTATATTTATAAAATAAAATATAACAAAATATAAATCCAAGCACCAACTTCTTGACTATCAAAACATAAAAATGCATGTTAAAGTTGTGGTTTTTTTAAATAAAATTAATAAAGGCAAGTGCCGTAAGCATAGCTTTCAAATACATCTTTCCCGCGGGGAGTACCTTGGATTGCCTCAGGTTATATAGCTTGTAAAGAGACAAGAAATGCTAAGTGAGAAGTTACACTGTACAAGTCTTGGAAAGATTTTTTTTTAAACTTGCCTTGTTAAGGCTAATTACCATGGATGAAAGGAGCTGGATAACTTAGAGTATTCATTAGCTCTTTCCCTCCACTAAGCAGCTGTCCCCAAAGTGCTAATATCTTTCCTGTTACATTCTTTAAAACGCTTCATATTCGCTCTTCACGATTCACACTTCTAAGAGACCAATTTCCTGATTAATGCCTAAATGGAAAGAGTACAAAATGTATCCTGAAAATTAGCACAGGCCTCAGGATTTCAGCTTGCCTACCTTAAGACTTTGGAAGGCATGGAAGGGAGGAAGAAGAGAAGGTATTGAGACAAAGAAAGGGATGGGAGCAAAGGGGAGGGAAGGAGAAAAGGAGTGAGAGAAGGCTGGGGGAGGGGAGGGACTGAAGGTGCCAGAGCTAGAATTCCAGTGAGCTTCCCCTCCACATTCATTCCCATTCATTTACCCTTTCTCTAAGGAGATGTTATAGTGTAGTCACATATTCCGAATGAGCACATGAAAATTTGCCGTGTTTGATGGCCCCGGGGTTCTATGCGCTCCCATTTCTCCTCATAGCAAAGACAATCTCGAGTCCATGGCTCTCTTCAACTTTCAGCACTACTGTTTGCACAGAGACCCACACATGTCCAAGCAGCCAACCCTGCCTCGTTTTACGGTACAGAATGAGTTCATCCTTTGTCACTGGACCCCTCCAATTTCTCACTTCAGTTCTTAATACAGGGGTAGTTCTGATTCTAAGCATTCATTGTTTAGTTAAAGTTGTGCACCAGTAAACAAAATGATGTTTTAACTTTGTTGACCACCCACATATAACGACCGACAGACCACAAATGATCCTCTTTGTCCACCTCCCTTTCCTGTATTTGGTGGGTGAAAGAAGGCATAGTTTTCATTTGTCTCTCTCTCTCTCTCTTTATTTTCAACAGAATTTAAATACCAGGAAGCATGCCTGGAATTTGTTACCATTCAACAATGTAAGTGTAAGTGATTTCAATTGTCTATTTCATGTAATTATTTTCTCAATTACCAGCAACTACTTTTAGTAACTTACTGTCACCATTGTATAGCTAGGCTGGTTTCTACCTTGATCTACCACTCACTTGCCTCCCAGACTTCACTGGCACAAACTAACAAATAATATCTAAATCCCACAGTTGGGTATCCAAAACCCACACTACTCTTATTCCTTACAATAAATAATATCTCCATTTTCACCAAATGACCGCTATTTGCCTTCCACACACACTTTATTCTTTTGTATTTAACATACCTGGTTAGGCGCCTTTTCCTCTCTGAGCTGGGCTGGTCATGTCGTACCTACCATCATGCTCCCAAGATGCTCCATCCTGGCCTTCCAACTGCTCTGCCCGTCTCCCTCTCATTCTGCTTTCATTTGCTGTGAGTGTTCTAAAAGCATTCGGATTTCAGCTGGCTTGCTAAGTGTTGTAAAACATGTAGAGTAGCTTTGGAAAATAGATGTTTAAATCCTTGTCTAAAATTAATAGTTCAGAATAAATCAATCCATGAGTTAATGATTTTTAACCTGAAATTTGTAAATAGCATTTGGATAAGTTGACTTCCATGTTACTGTGTACCCATTTCTCCTCCATGTGGTTAAGTGCTTAGGATGAAGTTTGTATGTAGTCACTCTGTCCTGGCAGCAGGCTAGTGTAAAGCTTGTGCTTGCCTTACATTTTTGAGTGTTGAATCATAAGTGATACATGGTTATTCAGTTGTTAGTGAATGATTTAGATCACTGATAATGAATATGATATCTAAAATCAACAATGGAGAAGGATATCTTACTAATATTAATACTTATTTGAACGTCTATGGAGAGGACATTTAACTGTCAGCCTTTTTCTTCTAATATACTTCTTGTTATCAAACTGGCTCTCAAGAATCATCTGAGAACTTTAAGAAAACTTAACATCCAAATATTACATTTACCACGTTGCATGGCTAAATAATCATTTTGTATCCATCTTATGTCTTTGTTTTTTATTAGATTGTCAGTTTCCTGAGGACAGAGACTTAGTCTGCATTGGTCACCTTCATAATTGGTCATCTTCATAATTTCATGGACTGTCACATGGATGGCAGGAGTTTGGCAAATATTTGTTGGATCAATGAATTAAAGATTAATAACATAAGTAATATTTTAGAAATAACTAATATTACTTCTACTTCTTTGGCCTCTGATCCATCATAACTGTGCAATGCTTTGAACATAATTACCTGGGCTGAGACTCTAATTCACTGAAGAATTCTCTAGCACCCTTCTTTGATTTTCCTTAACTTAGAAATCAAGCATTGTATTACTAGTTAGGATGCCCTTTCTCTATGCAAAGGACTATCTTTGAATCAGTGACTTCCATCTGTCAGTCCTGTCAACAGAGGAAGCAGAAATGCGTACACAAGAAACCAGCATGTGAGTGTGTGTGTGTGTGTGTATGCAAAGGGAATAATTGATTCTTTGTGGTAATGACTAAGAGTATTATGATAATGGTATTTCCTGGCAATGTGGAGCTGCTGTTGATTTTCAGAGCTCATAGGTAGGAGTGTCAAATAAGGACTTGCAGCCCTAAAATTGTTGGACGTAATATGTTATGGAAAAAGAAAAAAAATGTTTGCAGTGACAGCTGTGCTTTCACCTGTTTCAAAAGCCTCAGGCCAACTCTGCCACACACCATGGCTCTAGCTGCGTTTGCTCCTGCCTGGTGTCAAGCGGAACATCATGCTGAATAGCTGCTCTTCCTGCAATAGCTGGTGTTGGAGGGAGGGCAGGCCCTCTCCCTGCTGAAAAAGGCAGGCTATTATCTCATTTAGCTTTTGAGGGAGGTATGAAATGACAATACAAAGAAGTCTCAGGAAACAGCCAGCAAAAACAGAGAATTGGCCTCTGTATGGTCTATATTAGCAGAAATCACTTGTCAGGGCCAGTCTAGATAGGGCATCTGCAAATCTGAGAAGACCAAAGAGCTAACTGGTTTTTATATGATGTGGTCATAGAAAACTACAATTTAACAGGACCAAATGAGTGTTTTCACTTTTCAAGCATTGTTTTCTATCCTGGAGGCAGAGACAACATGCTAATCTCCAGTGTAGATCTCTGTGTTCATCCCAGAGTCCTTTCATACATAACCTATAATTTGTATTTGGAAAGAGAGGATGAAATGGCTGAACAATCATAGTTCTGTGGTGTCCCTTTCACCTAGCTCAGTATTTACAGTCAATTTCTGACCTAAACAGCAATTTTCCATTATTCTGGAGTTTGAATCAACAGGATGATATTAAAATGACAAAATGTTGAATTATACTTATGACTCAAGATATAAAAAAACTATAAAGATAAAGAATCTCAGTTATAGATGGAAATAGACACTAAATTAAAAACAAAACCTCTGTAGTCTAGACCTTTGGTAGCCTTAGCACATACGTCTCCCACTCCAGAGAGAAGTAGTTCATGTGTGAACGAAGAAAATAGGAAGTCTGGATTTTTATCACATGAGAAAGAATATATAATGATGGTAAAAAACAAAAGTACAAAGTGTAAATTATTCATGGCAAACAAAGTAATATTTTGGAGAAGAAAAGCAGAGTATAGCTTGAGGGAAACTATCTAGAAGTAAGTTCCAATAGGTTTTAGATTAGTGAAAGTTATCCAAAACAAGTTCAGAGTTGAACTAAATAACTTCCAAGGTATTTTGTGCATCTGATTCTGGTTGCTATGTGGGCTATTAACTCTAACCTATCCACATTTAATTTTTCCACAGCCTGTTTCCAATTACTAATGATACATTCAGAGAGTCTTGCCAGTGTTTTTCTGTTATTTACAGTGTGAACTGTTTCTGGTGAACATCCTTGACAGTGTGTAAGGGTCAGGAAAACAGATGGGAAGAACTTAAAGATGCAAGTTTCAGAATGTATGAGAACTTTGGGTGTATAAAAAGCATCTACCAAGAAAATAACATCAAAAAAGAAGGAAATTGAAACAATGAAATTAATGTAATGTTTCTCCACATAATAGGAACCAGACATGATTAATCACTAAATACATATGTTGCATGGGTCTACTTAGAAAATTATTTAGACACACAGACGTTTAATTTAATGTAAATTTATTGCTACATAAAGCAAAGTATGTTTTTAAATAATAAAATTACTAAAATGTATAGAAACTAGTGCTTGCAATCTTGATGGTTTTCTGATTTCCACTCAGCCATTTCAAAAGTCCATTTGTTTTAGATCAATCTTTCTTTTAAGTGTTTTTAGATCCATCAAATTAGAGCTCCATTCAAGTATTATGTTACTTAGTTTGCTTTCTGCTTTCCTTGTGGAGTTTGAACACGACATATGTTGTATTCTCTATAATCCTAAATTTCCCTCTTCAAAGAATTAAAATAAGTAACAAAATAATATATTCTAGAAATACTTCAGTACTTAAGTCTATGCCTTCTGAGCCTGGACTGTCAAAGTGCACCCACTGAGAGGAACCCCAAACTCTCCTTTTAAAAATGCCTACTGCATGGTGACCACTCAGATCTGATGGAGATGGGCAGCAGATTGTGTGGGCATTTTTCATAACCAGAAAATCAGGTGACTGCTGTATTTCCATGGCTCATTTTTTTTCATTTGGAAAAGAAGATAGTAGTAGCAGCCGTGAAGAGCAAACACACACAGACAAGGGCTTGCCACACTATCGGTTCTTTCAGAGCATTTATCATATTTATGAACCACACCTGGATAAATATGCAGGACCCTGAAAAAGTCTAAGTAGGTGCTGGAGAGATGCTGCATGTTTGAGTCTGTTTAGCTCTTCCAGAGGACCTTAATCTGGTTTCCAAAAACCACGTTGCATAGCTCACCACTGCCCATACCTTCAACTCCTGGGGACCCAACAACCTCTTATGGATCCTGTGGGTACCTGCTCTGATGAGGTACACAGACACTCACACAGACACACATACTTAAACATAAAACATTAACGAGGTTTCAAATATCTAAATTGATATTCCATTTTAGTTTCTTATCTTTTCAACAAAATGCATTATCCACAGTTTGTTATGCATTGAGGTTTTCTTTCAGTTTTGTTTGGCTTGAGTATGACTTGTTAATTAATTCAGAGAGATACCCTGCACTCTTTAAATGTAATGACAGTTTCCCTAGCAATACCATGTGATTTTTTTCTTCCCTCAACCTCTATTAAAGTAAAACAAGAACTTTTTAGAACCATTAAAGAGCTTATTAAGAATAACCCTGGGCAAAACATTAAATAAAAGAACATATAATCCCAGCAAGAGCATTCAACTTAATGAAATTCATCCTATAAGCTCAATGTAGATGATCCTATCTGCACAGCCTAAGACTGCCAGGGTCATGGTAGGGTAAGGGATTAACCTAAGAGTCTCGTTTCCATAATGCTAATCTCATTCGTTCAAAATAATTAAATGAGCTAAGGGGTCCTGCTATCACTGACAATGTTCTAAGTAATAAAATGATGCTGAATGAAGAAGATTTCCTGGGTCACTCTGGGCTCTAGGCTAGTGAAACAGAGAGAAAGCCTGGGAAAGGAAGAGCTCTGGTTGAGGTGGGAATCTAAGATACTTGCTCACTGTGGAGGTCACAGGGAAAAGAAATTGGTTCCCTACCTGACTTGCATCCCTAGCTCCCCCATGCAAAGCCTTCTCAAATCAGGGCCCATTCAGGTTCATGCAAAGAGGGCTCTAAACCGCCTTACACTGTGTCCATTCTTTGACCACGTTGACTCACAGGGATCAAATTGATTGAGCAAAGTCAAGCTGGTATTTTGGATATATTCTCAGTTGACTCCAAACCAATTTACTAGAAAAGCTGTGTAGCAATTCAAGTCATTCATTAATCATCAAAAAATGATAACACTCTCAGCTTGATTTTTTGATTGTCTTAAATTAAAATGAAACAAAGGCTGGTGAGACTGCTGCCAGGAAAGTGTCTGCTGGGCAAGCATGAGAACCGAGATTAAATCCCCCAAATCCACATAACAATCTAGGTGTGGTAGCTGATACTATAAGAACAACAACGGCAGGATGTGGGCGGGGCGAGGGACAGGCAAATGGCTGAAGCTCACTGTTTGGTCTTCCTATCCTAACTGTTGAGCTTCAGAGAGACCCTGTACCAAAAATAAAATAAATTATATTAAATGTAGAGAATGATAAAAAAAGACAGCTGATGTCTATCTCTGGCCTCCATCCATATGCATATATGTACCTTGTATGCACACATTGACACTAACAAGCTCTTTATAATACTTCTAAAAACTGAAATGTATTCTCTACCACTGAAGAGTCAATAGGTAGATTGAAATAAAACATTATATGGTTAGAAAATATTCCCTATTTATTTATAATATTTAAACACAAAATGAATATTTGACACAGACATTGTCTTACCTAACTTTAATGGTCCATTTGACACTGCCTAGAGCTAAGAAGGGGGTCCCAGTTGAAGAATTTCCTCAGCCAGATTGGCTTGAGGCTATATTTTATGGAAATTGTCTTATTGTCTTGATTATTAACTAATGTAGGTCAACCCAGTCCCCTGTGGGCAGTACCATCCTTAGGCAGATGATACTGTGATGTATTAGAAAGTTAGCTCATGTCCTTGTAGCATGATTGGATATCCTTTGTGAATATACCCAAAAGTTGTATTGTTGGGTCTTGAGGAAGGTTGTTTCCTAATTATCTGAGAAATCACCATACTGATATCCAAATGGGCTCCAATTTGGATATATACCAATTTGGACTCCCACCAGCAATGCAGGAGTGTTTCTTTATCCCACAACCTCTCCAGCATAAGTTGTTATCAGTTTTGTTTGTTTGTTTGTTTTTTATCTTGGCCATTCTTATAGGTGTGAGAAGGAATCTCAGAGTTTTTTTGATTTGCATTTATCTGATGACTAAGGATGTTGAACATTTTCTTAAGTGTCTTTCAGCCATTTTAGA
>LOJH01063523.1:0-10713 GCA_001685095.1 Ellobius talpinus
CTCCTCATTTGGACCTTGGGAGCTCAGTCCAGTGCTCCAATGTGGGTCTCTTTAAAAAAAAAAAAAGATCTGCATTATAAAAGAGGGATATTAGCACTTGCAAGAACACAGCTGATATGTAAAAAGGGAGTGTGGGCTGGGAGATACATTTCTCCTTTCTTTGCTCCCAAAGATATAGTCAAAGACAGTTCTAGAATAATCCCACTGGAATTGAGATTCAGCATCTTAGGTTTTCATTCTGCTCAGTCATTAGCCTATGCTGTGCTATTATTTCCTTTCCCTCAGTTTCAGCATCTGTGGGCTGGCCACTTTCTTCCACCAGACTCTTGTTGTGATGACCCAAAGATAAGTTAGTCTGAAAAGTAAAATATTGCCAACTTGTAAAGTATTGCCTTTATTGCACTTTCTAGTTTTTAGGAAGTTAGAAGATCATCAGTAATTGATCTGAACACCACAGTTACGACTTCAAAGGCAGAGCAATAAGAGTTTAGGCTGTTTTAACATGGGGCAGATGGGAATGGAAAATGCATAGAACCATTTCTAAAGGCTCATTCAGAACAATTACTTTAGAGATAATGGTTTATTAAGTTCATAATATCTGCCCTTGAGTTTTAATTCTGTTGCTCATTTTTAAGCTTCCAAGTGAAAGATATAATATAAATCACTTTGCCTCCTTCCCCCACCCCCACTTTTAATGGTTAGGGCAAATATATGCTGAGTTTAAAGGGATGAAATAGCTGAGACCAGATTATTACTCTGCTCACACAGAGGGAGATGGATCCCGAAGGTCTGCCTGCCACGCTGCCTTCCTCTTCTTTCTGATTCTTCTTTGCCTTCTACAACCGGTTATTAAATATGAAGACAATATACTGCCAGCTCCAATGACTCTCAGTGGAGCATCCGGATCAGCAGAAGGTCCGCCTTCCCCTTATTGATAGCGCTGTGAACACTTTGGACCCTGTGGGATGGACAGTCCTTGTTCCCCAGGAAGCCTAGAGAGCATTCTTGACAAATACTGAGTTCTCTGTAGCTGGGGCAAGTTCAGCTCCACATGCCGCTTGTTTCTAAGCAGGTCATTTCAACCTGCTTGCAGCTTGCTTGTTTTCTTGGACCCTGTTGGAACAAAGTTCTCCCTGTGATGAAATTTTTCTTTATTAACCTCACATAGACCTCAGATATTCAGATGCCCTCCTCCCTGATTCCCCTTCCTCTTTTTATTCTTTCTGTTTCTCCTCTTCTCTACTTTTATTCAATTTCAGCCACTTCTTCTTGCTCTTGATCCTTTAAGAAATCCAAGAATTGTAGACCAAAGAGCTAAATTAATTTGAGGCGATTTGGGGAAATGTAAGCGGAAGGTTGTGAAGACAAACTGAGAATCCATAGTGCAATATAGGAATCTTCCCCCAGTTCTCGTGGAATCCTCTTCTGATTTTCCACAATACCTTCACATTTGATTTTCAATTATTTCTGGCCTGAGATAAGAAGCAAATGGTTTCTAAGGAGTGCTGTCTGGGGCAAGCTCTGCTCTCAGATAAGATTGCAATGGATAGTGCAGGTCTGCACTGTGCAACTAATGCTGTCTGGTGCAACAATATCTATTTCTTAAAATCCCGTTTTTGGTGGGATTCTTTCTCTGTGTCTTTACAGGACAATAACTTCAACCAGCATCCTGCCCGGCCACAGAGGCCAGACCTACAGAACACTTAAGGGTAAAGATTTGTTTACCTAGAATTAAAATGAGAATTAAATTACAGAGAAAGCCTGAACTGAAAATTGCAGGTGGTAATTTTGTCAGCCTACTCTTTTTCCAGCCAGCTACCTAATCACATCCACTTTTCCCTGTGGGGCTGTTTTCCTTTCTTGAATCCAGGTAGTGGGCGCACACCACCATGGCAGGCCTTCAATAGAGGACTTGGGCTCTCTCTCTCTTTCTCTCTCTCTCTCTCTCTCTCTCTCATCTTTTGGGTGGACCTTTGTGTGTTTTAGGCCAGCCTGGTCTGCATAAAGAGCATGTCTCAAATAAATAAATTCCCTCCCTGTAAAGGCAAAAACCCAGCAACAACAAAAGGAAATTACACTGACACCGACCTTAGAGTCAATTATGGGTAGAGTTTATATTTCCATATAAGTGCTCTTAGATTTCATTCAAGTTGTCTAACTCATTCCCTAAACATACATTTAACAAATGTACTTATCCTAGCTGAATTCCTCTTACCAATTTCACATAGTTCAAGACTGCTTTATTTTTTTTCCAAACCATTTATTGTGGTTCTCAACCTGTGGGTTGCAACCCCTTTGTCAAACTTCTATCTCTAAAAATATTTACATTATGATTCATAACAGTATCAGGATTATAGTTATGAGGTAGCAATGGAAATCACTTTATGGTTGAGGGTCACCACGACAGGAGGAACTGCATTAAAGTGTCACAGCATTAGGAACGTTGAGAACCACTGGTTTAAAGCATTATTTAAAATAACTTCCTTTATTTTTTAAAAAAATATTTATTTATTTATTTATTATGTATACAGTATTCTATCTNCCTTTGGAAGAACAGGCAATGCTCTTAACCGCTGAGCCATCTCTCCAGCCCCAATAACTTCCTTATTATACAAGAAACACAAAGGCAGTTCAATAATGTCCAAGTACTAGTGTTGGTAGCCTGGGAGGACTCAAAGAAACCAAGGTTTTCTTTAGTGCCCTTGGGGAAGAAGCGGTGATGGACACAGAGTATCAGCAGGCTCTGGATCAATCCAGTGTAGACCTAGCTCTCCATCAAAGTTATGATTTTCCTTGTCATGGTCCTGACTTTGTTCCCATGGTCCTCCTCCAGTTTTTGGAAATCTCCCAGTTTCAAGATGGTTCTTTCCTTTAGCTCCCTCACATTTTCACTTGGGGGCATGGGTACTTATCCTGTCATATTGTCAAGATCCTAGGGAAGTGGTCATCCAACAGGGAGGTGAAATGGGACCTTCCTAGTACCTTGCTGTTTGCATTCTGTCTGTGGCGCTTGGAACCTGAAGACTGGAGCATCTTGGGGTCTCTCCAGAGCTTGTTTGAGTTCTGGCTGGCCACTAGGGTTACTGTGGACAATTTTGTTTCCTTCTTGGTAAACAGCTGCCTGGAGGGGAGCTCAATGTAGTTCCAAGGTACCAACTGATCCTCAAGGGATAATGGAGTACCCAAAAGCAGTTCCTGGGCCAAAGAAAGCTATGGGGAAAAATTAAATCGGGAAACTTTTGTGTCAAGTACTTTGCTCAGTTGTTTCATCAGTGGACTCTGAGGATCTGTCGGCTCTCCTGGTCTTCATAGGTGTCAGTGCAGTGCAGAGTAGGAGAGCTGAGATCTGAGCTCTGTGTTTATTTAGGACTGTTCAGCTGTTCTGCTAGTAGGGTCTGGTGATGGAGGGCTCTCCATCTGCGTCACAGTGGGGCCTGGACTAGGTGAATGAGGACCCACCACATGGGACAGAGGCAGAGCTGGAACGAATTGGGTGCTCTCCCCTAGCGGTGGAGAGCAGTCCCAGCATGCCCTGACTCTGCCTCTGGGTGCATATCAGCTCGAGGAAAAACTCCAAGATTGCTTCTTGCTCCTCTGTCATTTCCTGTGTTTACTACTTCTTCAAATAACTTGATAAACATCTCTCTTGAACTTGTATCTAAATTATTACCTAAAGCAAGGCTTGACCCAGGGAGGTAACAGTTTACAGTGGTTTTGAAGCCTGATCCATACTTTTATATGTTTGTCTCCTCAGGTTCTCAGTTTCCCTTGGACTGGACAAAGGCAATGCCCCATGTGTTGGTAACAGACAGTCTGCCGCTTTTAATCGATGGTAGCCTTGTGAATCTCTGATCCTTTCTGGGATACCATATACTTGGCTTTACCCACTAGGCTTGGGTTCACAGAAGGACATTTGTCCTCAGCATGGCATGGTGCATTCTGGTGTCTCATGTCTTTATTCGGGTGTTTCATGTAGTTACTAAAGGCCCTAACTCAGAAAGATTTCTTCTCTGAACTCCTTGAAGCATGTCTGTCTCCCCACAAGACCAATGTTTCCTGAGACATGGTGTCTCAGAGATCAGATGTACCCCAGTTTCTGTCTTCATCATTTTAGGTCTATAACCCTGGTAGTGCACACCTTTAATCCCAGCACTTGGAAGGCAGAGGCAGGCAGATAGCTGAGTTCTAGGCCAGTCTGGTCTGCACAGTGAGTTTCAGGACAATAAGAACTATGCAGAGAAACTCTGTGTCAATAAAACAATAAAACAAAACAAAATCTTTTCAAGGTTCTAGAATCTTATACTGGCTTAGTCTGAACTGCCCTTCTTTGTGTGATGTGAACTACATGCCAGAAACTACATATGAAGAAATTCACCCTAACAGAACAAGCATGTCTCCAATTGCAGACCTTTTAGCCTCACCTTCTGTTTATTGTCCTGTCTTACATTACTTAGTCACCTAGGCTCTCTTTCAGTAAACAATTACCTAAAAAAAACTCTTTTAAAAATAATTACTTCACTTTTTCAAGTTTAAATTTTATTTTGTGTGTATGGATATGTTTTTTGTGTGTATGTCTGTGAATCACTTATGTGGCTGGTGCCCTCAAAGGCCAGAGAGTGATATGGGAGTACCCTCTGTGTGCTGTGATTACCATTACTGAATAAAGAAACTGCCTTGGCCTGTTGATAGGACAGAACTTAGGTAGACGGGTGGGGGGGAGACAAAACTGAATGCTGGGAGAAAGGAGGCAGAGTCAGAGAGAAGCCATGTAGCCCCGNAAATTAAGATGTAAGAGTTAGCCAATAAGAAGCTAGAGCTAAGCAGTGATTTAAATAATACAGTTTCTGTGTGATTATTTTGGGGCTGAGCAGTTGGTAACTAACTAGCTGCCTCCTCCAACAGAAGAGGGTGCTGAGTCCCCTGAAAGTGGATTTACAAGTGGTTATGAACCTCCATGTGGGGGCTAGGAATCAAACCCTGGTCCTATAAAAGAAAAGTAAGTGCGCTTAACAGCTGAGCCATTGCTTCAGCTTAGAAAAGATCTTTTCAAAAGATCTGAGAATGCGAGTCAGTGGTAGGCCATTTGCTTAGGTTGCGAAGAACCCTGGGTTTCAATTCCAGCATTGAAAAGAGGTGGTGTAGAGGGAAAAATTGAACTCCTTCAAGATCTGGACTGCCTCTAGCCTTAGCTATAAAGCAGGCTCAAGGCCAGCCTGGGCTATATGGGATTTTATCTCAGGCAACTAACAAGCAAAATGGTTTTTAGTCCCAATTTCTGAAGGAAAATTCTCAACAGCTTTTGCTTTTTCTGCAAGCTTTATTTCTTCCCCTGTGGTGGTGGTTTATGTCTTTGTATTATTTTTAATATTTCACATCTCCTACTAACATTCTTGTGTTCTCTGAATTTAATTCTATACTCATAATGTATAGTTTTTGTTTTAATTGGCTGTATTCCTCATCAAAAGCTCCATTTACTGACTGCTGCTTGGTTCTTTCCACCGAATCTTACTACTCCACCTACTTTGAAAACATTTTGAGCCGTTTTTTTTTCAGTCCCATAAGAATCATGTTTTTGTCATTACTTAGAAAATATGTGAACTTGGCTTATGTTTCCCTTTAACTTTTAATAGCTGTCAGTGTCCACCCTACTTCACAAGCCAGCAGTGCTGAAGTGGCTCCATAGCAACCGCCAATTTGCTTGTCCCTTTCTGTGTTGGATGCCACTGGGCACGTTGGCCTTTATGCTAGAGGATTATAGGGAGGATGTTTTAATGCTACTGTTTCTAGGTCTGTTTTAAATGCTACTGTTTCTAGGTCTGTTTTAAATGCTACTGTTTCTAGGTCTGTTTTAAATGCTACTGTTTCTAGGTCTGCTTTAAATGCTACTGTTTCTAGGTCTGTTTTTCAGAAGTTTTCATTATAGGGTGAAACACAGGACAGAGGCTGGGATTGGGTTACAGCTGTTACTAGTGCTCTCAGCTTGCTTCTGCCGCCCTCACTAGCTCCACATTTGGTGGCCTTGCCTGCTATAAACCACACAGCTGTGAGGCTGGAGATGAAACATGTAGAATTCACAGGGAACTTACCCTGAGTGAAATGAAGATAAGATTAGTGAACTTTGGTCATTCTCAACCATCTCTAACATTTCTTCGAATTTCTACAACCCGAGGTGTTTTAATTTCTCCTTGGTTTCAAAGAGATGTCTCATGTCCTTTGTCAGTCTCATCCCTGGTGTCAGTGCTCTGGTTATGCATTGGCTCTTCTTTTTATTTAAATTAATTTTTATTGAACTCTACATTTTTCTCTGCTCCCTTCCCTGCCTCTCCCCTCCCCTTCAACCCTCTCCCAAGGTCCCCATGTGCATTGGCTCTTCTTCATGAGCAGAATCCTAGATGTGACAAACAGGATAGCTGGCTTCAGGTCCCCAACTCACCTTGTATACACCTACTCTTTGCCTTGATTCTGAGTTTGGTTCATGAGTAAACAGATGTGATAGAAGCAGAACCTTGAAAACTGCACATGCAGCTGAGTGTATTAATACTGTATTAACAGTGGAGACACTGTTCCCACGAGGGGAACAACAGGTGCCTGTCTAAGAATGCCATACTACTTGAAGCCAGCCTAAGTAGTCTAGCAGCAAGGTGACCCTAGTTATGAAAAGAACACCTGCAAAACATTGTTGATATCCAGCTCACCCCAAACAAACAATTAAACACATATATGGGATGTCTCTGACATTTTGATACTCACTGAAATTGTAGCAACAAAAAATAGGAATACTAGATATCGTCACCATTGAGCTCTTGGTTTATGAACAGTAGCCTCTGAGACGGCCTGGAAAGTACCACTGTAGAAGAAACTGAAGGCTCATATTTAACAGTGGTTGGGGAAGGATAACAAAAATGCTATTAAGTATATTTTGAAATAGAGATTCTTCAGCATGAAGAACTCTCTCTCTGTCTCTGTGTGTATGTGGTGTGTGTGTATGTGTGTGTGTGTGTGGTGGAGTTGCATTAGTTACTTTTCTGTTGCTGTGATAAAGCACCATGACCAAGGTGACGTATAAAAGCTTATTTGAGCTTATGGTTTCAGAGGGACAAGAGTCCTTCATCATGGATGTGGTAGTTTGATTGTTATTGACCCCCATAATCTCATTATGGCACTATTAGGAGGTATGGCTTTGTTGGAATGGGTATGACTTTGTTGGAAGAAGTGTGTTACTATGTGGGGGATAAACTTTGAGGTTTCCTATCCACAGGATAGCATGCAGCATCTCAGTCGACTTTCTGTTGCCTGAAAGATGTAGAACTCTCAGCTACTCCTCCAGCACCATGTCTGCCTGTGTGCTGCCATGCTCCCCACCATAACGATAACGGACTGAACCTCTGAAACTGTAAGTTGCCACCTCAGTGAAATGTTTTCTTTCACAATAGTTGCTTTGGTCATTGTGTCTCTTCACAACAATGGAAACCCTGATTAAGACAGTGGGGACAGCATAGTAGCAAGCCCCAGTCTTGGTAGTTGGAGAAGGAAGCTGAGAGTCCACACCCTCAACTGCAAGCACAAAATAGAGGCGGTAAATTGGAAGTGACTTCGGGTCTTTAATCTCAAAGCCCTTCCCAGTGGTATACTTTTTCCAGCAAAGTCACATCTTCTGAGCCACCCCAATCAGCACTACCAGCTGGAAACCAAGTATTCAAGTATCTGAGCCAATGGGTGATATTCTCATTCAAACTGGTATAGTACTCACCTCTCAAACCACGTCGTTGGTTAAAGAAAATGACTGAGGCACTGTGGTTTGCTGGGGTAGAAGGTAGCACTTAATTTTTTTTAAGTCTAAGCTGGAATGCCTTTTTTTTGGTTGGGGAATGGTCGAAACAAAGTCTCACTGTGTAGTCCTGGCTGTTGTGGAATAATCCTAATGTACACTGTGTAAATTGCACTGTGATTGGCTTAATAAAGAAGATGACTGGCCAACAGCTGGACAGGAAAAGCTTAGGAGGGAGAACCTAACACTAAGGACACTGGGAAGAAAAATGGAGTCAAAAAATCACCCGTGAGACACAGAGAGGAAACAGGAGATGCAAGAGGAAAGAGAGGTAAGGTCATGTAGCAGAATGTAGATTATTATAAATGGCTTAATTTAAGTTGTAAGAGTTAGCTAAAAACCAGCCTAAGCTACTGGTCGAGCATTTATAATTAATAATAAGCTTCTGTGTGGTTATTTGGGAGTTACTGCCAGGACACAGAAAAACTCCACCTGTACCTGGCTGTCCTGGAACTCATTCTGTAGATCAGGAAAGTCATGAACTCACTGACATATGCCTATCTCTTCCTCCCAAATGCTGGGATTAGAGGCATGAGCCACCACACAGGGATGGAATGCTTTATTTCTTTCCTTGATTTTCAGCAGTATCAACAAAATGATTGTGTAACTCACAGCTTTTGAACAAGCTCTTAGCAGGTCCATATTTCCCATACCAGTTCTCTGATCTATAAATTGATAAGGTAAGCATGCTTGTCTCTGTGCAGCTTCCATAGACCCAGACATACGGTCTACAAAATAAGAGGGAAGCAGCTGAAAGACAACAGGAAATATTGAAACTCAGCTGCCTCTACTGACTTCTATTTATTTAAAATTATTTTACTTACCATTTTGTGTGTGTGCATATAAGTACAGGTATACATGTACCATGGTGTATGTGGGAAGGTCAGGGGCCAATTTTAAGGAGTAATTCTTTCCTTCCACTGTGGGTTCCAGGGATTTAATTCAGGTTGTGAGGCTCGTGTGGTAAGTGATTTTACACACTGACCCATCCTGCCAGCCACCTAGTGACTTTCAGTCCTACAACTCTGCTCAATTGTGTCAGAAGACCTGTGGGGCTGACACTCCACACTGAGGCTACCAAAAGTCAGGCAAACAAAGAGCAAATCCTGATTTCTAAGGGGATAGGATTCTTCATTCCATGTTTTCCATGATCCTTCTTCTCTATCTCCTCCCATTCACCAGATAAAGATTCTCCCATTGCAGAAAGAAAAGTTGGAAACTAATGAAGCAGACAATGACTTTAGCTCTTGAGACCCGCTTTGAACCAAATTCCAAGAGAGGAGCTAGTGCTTCAGGGAGCATTGTTATGATGCCAGAAACTGGCTCTGCTCTGTTTCTGGAACTCTGGCGCATTAGACTTCTCCTTTTCCTTGAACTTGTCATGGTTATACAGGTTTATATAGTCTGTGACTTTCTTTAGCAGGAAAACATGAATGAGAGCACTGGGAATTGTTTCTGTACTGGACATCTAATTGAAGGCAAAGGTCTCATTCAAACAGTGGCTATCATGGAGAGTTCCCTGGAATTGTAATAGATTTTCTGTGAATGTAGAATGAATTATGTTGGTCAAGATTATAGCACCTACCCTATCTGGGATACATTTCTCATGTGGATGGCTAGAAGGCCTCTCTGCATAACAAAGATTCTCATATGTTTCAGCTCAGAGCCAGTCAAACTGGAGGATTCCAGTGCCTCAAGGACAGAGAAGATAGCAACTAAACCTGCATGACCCGCAAAGGATGCATATTTCAGTGGACAGAGACATGATAAGGGGTGTAACGGTCAGTGATGGTCCAGGCCATACAGTCCAAGACTAGGTAGATGGGGTGAGGGATGCAGCAGGGTCAGTGAAGGCCACAGCTGTGAGGACCAGGTGTTCTGATTGCCTATATCAGTGGAGATCTATTCTCAACAACTGAAACACTCCTTCACCGTAGCTCCGTAATCACTGGAGTTTGACTTAATCCCAGGGAGGAAGGAAAAGTCCATGAGCAGACTCCACACACTAATGAAATAAATTAGAACTTATTGGAATGCTTAAGCTTATTTGGATGTGGCCAGATCAGTTTCCTATCAGGACACACGAAAGGCTTAAGACAAAAATTAACTTCAATTTTAAAGGAAAAGCTCTGTATCTGCAAAAATATATCGGGTGCCTTGAATACCAGCCTCAGCACCTGCTCAGGGCTCAGGACATCTACTGCAAGTGAAAATCTGACTCTTAAGATCTAAGGGTAAAGTGAAAAAATAAACTGAAAAGAACAAGCAAGTTACCTATCCCCTGCATGTTCTTTATTCTTTGGGTGAAGAAACAGAGAGAAGGGGTGATCTTTGTCAGCTATTTAGTTCTTACAGACACAGTTAAAAAAATTTTATAGGTAAAACAATAATATCAAGATACATTTCAGAATCACAAAAAGCCAGGTAGGACCTGACAAAGCAGCACTCCAGGAACAGGTGACACCACCCAGGAAGGGCCAGCATCCAAGAGGAAATAACTGACATTCCAAACCATTAGATAAGAACCCTGGGCTCACCCACTCCCCTCACCCCAATCTCTATGGTGATAACCAGCTTTGGAGACACCCAGACTAGTGTGTCAGTAGGGCTGGGCACACTGTCTTCCTATCTTTTTGAAATTCCCACGTGGTCTATTAGCAAAGGTAATTGTGGGGGATTGACTTTATGTAGATTTGACTATTAGAACAAAGAGTGAGTGCTATCACTCTAAGGCCCCATGGAAGATCATTCTGTTGCCTGTACATGCCTGTACAGGAGGAAGTTACATTTTGGGAATGAATCAATTTTTAAGGGGAAAAGCATCATGACTTCACATTTTTTTAAATATTTATTTATTTATTATGTATACAATATTCTGTCTGTGT
>LOJH01063528.1:0-10712 GCA_001685095.1 Ellobius talpinus
CGTGCGGGAGCCGGGTGGGACGAAAAGCAGGCCTGCTCCCCTATCACTACACATGACATTGTCCTCCGACCTCCACAGGGTTGTGCGATGGAATACCCGTGTTACCACCATACACAGAAACACAAAAATGCACACAGATCACATACACACAGAGTTTTTAAAAAATCTGCATGGCAAAAGATATCCTATCAGAAAAAAATATAAAAGAAAAGAAATAATACTGCCCTGGGGATGGAATTCAGCAGAAGCCATTAAGCTTGGCTTCTGACACGCAATGACCATAGGCACACACACACAAAAAAAACCTCTACATTTGTATTAGTTACTTTTCTCATAACTGTGATCAAAATACCTGGGAGAACAGGGTGAAGGGCAGACTTCTATTCCTCAGGATTTCAAAGGCTCACTCCGTGTTTATTTGGCTCCATGCATTTAGACAGAATTTGCGGTAGTGGGAACATGCAGAGAGCAAGGGTTTTCAACTCTTAACAGACAGGAAGCCAAGCAGAAGAAGCATGAAAGGACCAAAACAAGCCATGACCTTCAAAGACATATCTCCAGGAGCTAGCTCCTCCAAATAGGAAGTTTCTAGAACTGCCCCAAACCAGCATTAGTTAGGAGCCAAGAATTCACACATGAGCTGTGGGGCACCTTCCAAATTCAGATCTAATAGACTTTCAGTTATTGCCCATGAAGTTGTTACTAATCTGAACACACAATAGAAAATTGGACCTGCACAAGTGCACCACCTTATCAAGTAGAAAAATGTCATATTGAGCTCAAACAGACCCAGAAGGCGTAAGTTGCTTGAGCAGGCAGTTCAGACTTCAGCGATGTCCAGTCTCAAGGCATTCATACTTTTTAAACTAACTCTAACTATGGCCTTATTGGAAAATCTCTAGAATCAAATACCTTGGTGGGGTTGGACCTCAGAAAAGGAATTACAAATCTTTCTTTAAATAGGCTATGTCTTTTAAAAATTGAACCAGGACCACAATACAACCAACAAAGAAAACAAATGCTATCAATGGACATATTCAGAGGGTCTCTAGTTTTTCGTCTAAGCTTAGCCCCCTAAAAAGTGAAATCCAAAGAGATGTGGGTGCTTGATATTAATAAATACAAGCTTGGATATCAAAGGTTGTTTTTACTCCACCCCACTACACTAAGAGGTTAGAGAAAGGTTTGGTCTTTCTGTACCTGTGCCAAACAATGCAAATCCTGCTCAAAGATGGCAATGAAGAGTATTGCCTCAGGGATGAAAAAATAGTCCTACTGTGTGTCAATAGTATGAATTTCTGGCTTTGCATTCTTTGTTAAATGACCTGTCTGTCTGTCACATTCATGGATGACATTTTGCTTACTCATTATGATTTTAACAAATTAGAGGAAGTTTTTCAACTAATTCTGGCCAGTTTAAGCAATAGAGGTCTTAGAGTTGCCTCAGAAAAATACAGCAAATCTTGCCTTTTAATTTTCTGGGATCTCTAACAGATTTACACACAATATTCATACACTCTCCTCAATTTCAAATTCCTAATCAAATTACACTAGGCACTCTTCAAAAGCTATTTGGAGATGTTAATTGGGATCAGGCCATTTCTATGGGTCACTACTGGTGATTTGCTTTGGTCTTTCAGACACTAGAAGGGGACCAAGGCCCTTCCTCAATGAGATTCATAGATCACAAAGCTCTATTATATCCAAGCAAGGTTAAGGAGTCAGTAAACACACTGGGCCACAGTTTCAAACTTAAACCGTGCTATTGAGTGGGTCCATTTGTCCTCAAATTTCCCTTCAAAGACCACAATGCAGTTGGATATGTTACATATCTTGATAAGACAGAGGAGACACAGAGCAGTTCATATAACTACTGTGGGGCTGGATATTATAACTTGGTCTTTCAATAAACATATAACTGATTCTCTTTATAGTAATAACTCTTTGTTCCAAGCTAATACTTTTAGTTTCCCAGGACTGGATAATCATTATCCTCCATGGAAGCCCACATATGTTTGAAGACCAACCCTAAAAAGAGCTTTTCTCTTGTCAATTCAGTACCTGTACCTGGAGTGGCTATGCTACTCACCGATGCTATTCCCATGGAGGAATGACTTGTGTGGTACCCAACACTGCTACCCAAGAGTTTAACATTTGGAAGGCTGCGCCAGAGAGAGCTTCCCCACAACATTTAGAGTTAAAATTGTACTCATAGCCATGAAACACAAACCTCAACCTATTAACCGGCATGCTGACAGTATCTACTGTGCTCGGTTTAATCCCTCGGGTTACCCGCTCCTTTCATAAGGACAAAAAGGATGGCTTCCCTTGACTTCCGTGCTTTAGTTTTGCAAGCTGTATTACAGCAGCGACAGCATCCTACCTTTGTATCACTTATCAGAGCCCACAATCCTCTTCTGGGGATGCTAAAGAAAGGGAACGCTCTTGCTGATGAGACATGACGGTCTCTAATGGCCTCCCTCTGGCAGGATGAGGTGACTGCATGCAATCGCTTTCACCAGCCTGCCCGTCCTTGAGAGCCCCGTTTCCTGCTTTAACTCATCATCAAATGAAACAGATTGAGGATGCCATGCCTATGCCTCTTTCTCCCTTTAGGACCCTCTGCAGTCAGCAGGATTCAATCCCCAGGGGTTAAAGTCCCTGGCATTAAGGCAAATGCATGCATGCATATTGCTTCACTTTGGAGACATAGTTCACGTCACGATGAACCTTATTGTCACCTGCTTATGAGCATGCCCTTGTCACAGGAGAAGGCTCTCATGCTGTTACTCATGTGCTAAAATGCTTTGATAGCAGGATTGCTCTATAAGAACAGACAAGGGCCCACCTCTCCGCTGCCTCTAAACAATTTTGTCCCCAATGGGAAATTCAACATTTTACTGGGAGTTCTTATAATCCCCCAGGTGAAGCAGTACAACGCAGAGAACAAGTTGATAAATACCAAGGAGGCGGGGTATGGGTCTGAATAAGGCTCACCCTCAACATTTTATTAATATGGGGTTATTTACCTTAAATTTTTTCAAAAAAACAGATGACAGAGGAAATACTGCAGCTCATAAACATTGGGTGCCTTTGTCAGGGCCTATGAGGTTATATCTGGTGACCTGAAAGATGCAGTAACAGGTAAATGACAATTACCAGCCCTGTTATTTACCACGGGGGGGGTGGTCTCCCTTGTGTCTTTCCAGGAAATGGGTCACAACCCATCTGGATCCTGGTCCAGCTCATACCAGCAATGAAGCAATTAAAACTTAGCTGCTGCAAGAGACAGAGGCAAGCAATGTGCTTATGTGTTTGTTTGTTGCACTGACTAAATAATGTCAGTGCTGAAAATTATTGGTCATCGGTACCTTACCCTCCCTTGTTATCAGGGTGGAGGTCAGAGGACCTTGTTTTCACCTGTTTGTTAATGACGCCAATCTATTTCCTGATATGCACCCTATAAAAGGAGATTTTAAACTATGGAATGACACAATTCCCATGCCCAGATATCCTCTTTGCTTTCATAAAGCATATGATCTATTTACCTACACTATTTGTCTCTTTAGTTTGCATATTCTGCTTGGTGATCAGGAGTCTCTGTTCTCAGGAAAGCAAAATGATAGAGAGGGGGGAACTGTAGGAGAAAATACAGGCATGACCCAGTAACCAGCCTACTTGGCATGCTGAACTTCTAAATAAGAAGCATGGCAAAATACTCTCCTGTGTATTCCCGGAAGTCAGAACACTGGATTCTGAAATAGTGTGAGTAGCTGGTGACTGGCCTGCAGATGAGTCTGCCTTCTGCATGTCTCCTTTTCTGTACTTTTTCCACATAGAGACCCTGTGATATGAGCTCTCATATCCAGTCTGAGGAAGTGTACTAACCAATCACAGTCACTAGGCTGCCACCATACAAGTGGTTGCTCACACGCAATAAAGCAGACGCTGTTCCTGGAAACTGTCTCTAGAGTGGTTTATCTCTGTGCCCTTTAGTGACCCACAGGCATTGCTGTGTGGCCCAGGGATGCCCAAGTAATGATGGAAAATAATTGTGAATGTATTTATGTCCCGTGTGACTATTGTGCTTCCAAATGAAAGTTTCCATGTATTTATTAAGACAGTGCCTTTAACGTAAGCACAGCTTGTTCCACAGACCATCATGTGTACTGTTACATATCTGGAGACTACGGAAATGTATCAAGACAGGCTCCATCTGTGGAAAAACTGGAGTTCAAATAAGCTCTTCAGAAGTCTGAGGACCAGCACGGTCCATTCATCAGGGCGTTGCCTTCCTCATTCTCCAGGGTGAAACTTCAGTGAGAAAAAGCCACGGGCTGCATTTTAGTTACTTGCAAGTTAGAATACACTGTACCAGAGGGAACATGGCCATTGGCTGGCCTCTCTCATAGTCAGTTCTGGAGCAGGACTGAGGTCAAAGAAGGAAACACCCATGTTGCCTGCTATCGGCGTTGGTTCTGTCTTGATTCTATGTGTTCACCACTTAACAAGTAGAGTCACAAGCTGCAGACTGTCTTTCCTCAATAGGGCAGTGTATAAACCATATAAAATATAAACTTGCCTTCATGAACCAATGTGTCAATGCACATCCCAAACATGAACCTTCCCATCCTTAGACGTGAGGTAGAAACAGCAACCGGCAATTATCTTCAAGCTACCAATCAGTTCTTTGGTCTTCATTGGTAGCAAGTGAGACTATTTAACGATGCTATTGATGTGTAAGAAAGGCCCATCTGGGGAGACTTTAAATCCCCTCACTATTTTCTTTCTCAAACATCTTACTTAACATACAGGAATTAACTTTCTAGCCAGCATCTCATGGATACAAAGGACCTTGCTGTGGGTACTCCCGGCTAAAATCTCATCTACATCAGCACTAAAACAAGCCTTAAGGATGGGAAAGTTGCCTAAACAGAAGCTCTGGCTTTTAGGATTTGTTTTGACATCAATCCAAAACAATGCAACAGCATGATCTAATCCAGGGACCATCGCTATCCGTGTGTGTGGGTGGAACTGCAGCACTGAGCTCCAAACAGTGCTCAGGCTTTGGCATCAGCGTGCCAGCAGGTCTTCAAGATGCTCCTTGGAAGAGAAGTTGCTATGGATATGACCTTCCCAGCCTTTTACAGAAGATCATCTCCCTCCTCCTCACATCCCTCAAGCAATGTCTGCTGTTTGGAAGTCTCTGTGCAGATAACCTCCTACTCCCAATCCCTTGGCATGCTGGATTCAACTCTTTTCTAAAGTGTCTTTTGTCTTGTCTTTTTAAACGCAGGTTCTCATGAGGTAGCCCAGGCTGGTCTGGAACTCCTGATCCTCTGGCTGCCACCTCCCAAGCGCTGGGATTACAGGCTTTGCACCACAGCTGTCAGTTGAGAAGTTTACCTTTCCAGAATTTACCTCCATAGGCATTTCCATTGTTTCTTTTGGGAGCTGGCTACTCATCATGTCAACGATTTCCTTTTCTTCCTCATTATCCACCCAAACAACTTCTTCTAAGAGGAAAAGTATCTTTTGCTTCAGAGTCATCCAAGTGTCCACAGAGATGGACCCGTAGCCTTCACAGCTGTCTTCATCAAGAGAGCCAGGCAGCTGTGAATGATGCCAGATCACTTTCATCGTGAAGGGTCACTATTTATTTTTACAGAATGGAAACCCATTCTGAACATGGATTTGCCCTTCTTGCTCACAGTGTATCTGCCACCATCGCCCGGGCATTTAATGAATGCCTTTTGTGTAATTTCTCATAACCATGACAAAATGATTGATAAAGTCAACCTAAGGGTCGATTTAGATTCATTGCTTTAGAGGCTTTATGCCAAGGTTGTTTGGTTCCATGGGCTTGTGTCAAGGTACAATAAAGCTGTGCATCTCATGATGGACGTGAACACACGCCCCCACTTCCTAGTTTATACCACTTTCCACCAGCACCATCAAATCATGAGTCTGTAGATGAATAAATCCACCGAGGAAGTGAGAGCTGTCATGATCCAATCACTCCCCCAAATCACATTGACTAACAGCCAAGTCTTTAACACATGAGCCTTCTGGAGACCGTAATAACTTACTCATCGCAATGATTTCCTGGATGACCTTGCTTTTGACAAAGGCACACAATTCATAGCAGAAGAAGTGAGGCACAAGCTTCATGCACATAAGAGTCACAGATCTTACAATACAGCCCATCACTCAGAAATGAGTAGCTGTATTGAAGGGACCAATAACATAGTGAACACTCAGCTTGGTTAGCTGACACTAGCTAGAAGGGTGTATGCATGCTGTTTGATCAATTAAGCCCATACTCTTAACAAACAAGCAGTAAACGTGGCAGTTTTCAGTCTGTGCAGAATATACAGGATTAGGCTGTGTCTTGCTCACTAGCCCTGAGAACCAAAATATTTTCTCCCTCCCCCTCAATTTTAGGTTCTGTTTTCTTAAACGCTATGGCTTCTAAGAATGCACATCTCTACAAGGTTAGAATAATAATTTCCTTGGTCGGGAAGCTGAGGTTGTCACGTGCAATTGAGAGACCTCTTGCCACTGAATCAATAATCCAAGATTAACACAACTCATACAGCTCACCCTGAAGAGGAAATGAAGAGAAGGGGAACTATTTTTTGATGTGGGATTCCCCTCTGTATGCTGTGAATATGTTTTATTACCATTGGTGAATAAAGAAGTTGCTTTGGCCTAAGACAGGGCAGAATATAGCCAGGCAGGAAAGCCGAACTGAATACAGGGGGAAAGGTGGAGTAGAAAGAGATTTGAGCAGCTGCTGGAGAAGCAAGCTGTGAGTTAACAAGCCATGAACCTTGTGATAAAATATAAACTAATAGAAATGGGTTAATTTAATTTGTAAGAGCTAGTTAATAATAAGCTTGAGCTAATAGGTCAAACAGTATGTAATTAATAATAAGCCTCTGAGTGGCGATTTTTAAAGAGCCTGTGGGACCAGGTGGAACAAGAAACCTCCGATTACAATTTCTGGACCCAGGGGCTTGTCTGGAAGGCAGATTCCTATTGCTATAGCCATGATGAGAGCTAAGGGATAGCCAGCAAACCAAGGCAGGAGGGGTTTCATATTTAATAGCCCCAGGTCACTTGCTCTTGGGCAGTATGCAATCCTGCTACATGGAATGGTCAAGGTGCTAGGCAAGACATAGAGCTTTGGGTCAGAAAACTAATTCTGCCTCCAGCCACCACTGTTAAAATGAACAAGTTATTTCATTCCCTAGGTCTCGTTGTCTTTCTTTTGAATTTTCTGTTGTGTCCTGTGGTTATTTCCTGCCTCCTCTATGGCTGTGAGGACCAGATACGATCATGAGAACAAAGACTGTATCGTTAGTGTAAAATTCTGGGCCCTGGAGGGTTGTTAGTGATACTCTTCTCATTATCAACAAAGCCCAGGGACAAATCTTGCCTCCCTGGGATGAATGTTATAGGAGATGCCAGCAAGTGATTTCCTCAGAGTATGGGGTATGGTACAAGGGAAGACGCATTTCCAAGAAAAGTACCCAAGAGACCAGGCTGGAAGGAGAGAGCTGATGGTTTAATTAGTTCAAGCTCAGCCCTGCCTGCTACTTCTGAGGCCTGTGGTGGAGAACCAGACCAGACCAGACCCAACAGGTAATCATTGCTACAGATATGCAGAAAGTGGCAAAGTAGAGAAACAGGGACCAGGGTCCAGGGGCTATCGGCTTGGGCCAGAAAGATTGAGTATAGAAAAAGGGGCACTCCCGGGAGCCCAGATCATTGAACACACATGAGCTGTAGGATCCTGGACTAGACAGATGAAGGCAAGGAGGTGCACCTGCAGGTAAGATTCAGACCATCTGAGCCTGGGTCTTCCCATAGGAAGACAAGACAGGTAGCAGCAGAAGTCATGGGAAATGACTTCATAAGCAAATGGGTTAGACTCAGTAAGCATTGTCTATCTAAACAGTCTCTCAATAAAAATAAAACAAAATAAAAACCTTCAGGGTCCCAGATGAGGAAAACAAGATTTGGAATTGAAGTGATTTGAAGGCTACCCCCATGGAGGTTGCAACAACAATTCACATGCGGTCCTCAATCTACCAAGTCTACAGACTTGACGTTCAAAGAGTCAGACCTTTGTGAAGGGAAGGTGCTCTGTCCCTTAGAGCACAGACTATGTGACCTCTGTCTCTGTAGCCTCTCCTCTGCCATACTTAGAGGGAACACTTAGAAGGTGGCTCAGTGAACTCAAAACCCTTCAAAGAGCTTCACCTCAAAGCCACCACTATGCAGCTGAGCAGAACAAGGATCAAGGCTCCGAATCTCAGCCCAAGAGTGGCAGAGCTCTCTTGATTGACAGGTACGGCTTAGCCTTTTGAGGCTGGCTTCTAAAAGACCCCCCCACCCCGCTCTCATTCATCACCACTCATGGCCCTGGACATGGCCCGCCCTTTGCTTACACTCAGGTCCTTGGTTCTGAAGGGACGGCTTCTCTCTGGCAGTGGCAGGTGGTGAGAGG
The DNA here is from genome assembly GCA_001685095.1 of Ellobius talpinus. Taxonomy (NCBI): domain Eukaryota; kingdom Metazoa; phylum Chordata; class Mammalia; order Rodentia; family Cricetidae; genus Ellobius; species Ellobius talpinus. The sequence goes on from LOJH01063528.1 coordinate 8,516, forward strand.
AGGGGATGACACAATTAGGTTGACATTCAGGTGACACATGCATCTTTCTTTTCCCCACCATCACTGGAACTGGTACTAGACAGCCATCGCAGGGAAGATCTACTGGGGCAGGGCCTGCTGGTCTAAGCACAGGACAGTTCTACTCAGACCTAGTATATACTTCAGGAAAAAATAACCCCAACCTGAAAATGAGCATCAGAAACAGTAGTTAACTGTTAACGTGAATTAACTATCACTCAGAGACCAGGAGAAAAATTAAATTTAGTCTTCTCTGACATTATCAAATAAAAAGAGAAAGAAACCTTTACTATAACATTTTCCCCCTTGGTAATTTGGCCCTCTGGGTTTGCTGGAAAAGTCATGTAGGTAAACGAGCCTTCTGCCAGGAATCAAAGGTGTGGCAGAGACCTATTGTAAGAGCAGCTAGCCGAGGGTGGCATCTGGGAAACCTCTGTCCTATGCACAGTCACTGCCCAATGTGGGAAGCTGAAAATTGAAAACAAAACAACTTTCAACTTATTGCATTAGTGGTTTATGCATAAAAGAAGTTTCCTTAGAAAAGTGGGGAATTAGACTGTCTCTAATCAACCAAGGAGACCATACTCACAGATCACTGGAATTAAAGATACCATAATAGTTCTTTAGTTCAAGGGATGAGCCCAAAGTTGAGAATGAATCATTATTTTCCTCAACTCAATACCTCCAAATTTGTGGGTTGAAATACTGGCTTCTGATTCCTTTGAGAAGGTGCTTTTTAGCTGGAACCATTGTGTGCCTCACAAAACCATCCCAGGGCACCATGAGTAGTGTCCAAGGAGTTCTAGGTGTTTGGCAGTGGTCAGCCAGAGAACCCGCTGAGCTGAAACCGCCTCTAGACAGGATCAGACAATGGACCTGCTTAGATGCTTTTTTTCTTGCTGAGGGATTGTGGGACAGAACAGTCGTTGGTACCAGAGTTGAGAATGATTCTTCCCTCTTGGAGTATTCTCAATATTGCCCTTGCTGGGATCCAATGACAGAGCAACCACCCCCCTCCCAAACACAGAGGCAGGATATATAAACTACAGAGGCACAATATAGGTGTTTCAGCTTAGAAGCACACAGCAGAAACCTGAACCAGGCAAACAAGAAAGGAGTCAGTACCAGGTTAGCAATTATGATGGGGAGGCAGCATGCTAGAAGACCTCAGAGACATCTGATCTCCCTAAATAGATGGTGACAAAGATAATATTTTTAAAAAAATTTTTAAGTATTCTCAAAAGAGAAAGAAAAATGGGGTCCTGGCTTAGGGGATCTGACATCCCCTAAAAGATCATACAATACAAAAATAAAATGACCATCCAAAGTTCTTCCATAACAAATTGAGACGGTGAAGGTCAAGTGTCTTTCTTTCCCATTAGGATTTCAGAATTGTAGAACATGTATGTCTACTGCCTCCTTAGCAGCATCAGATGGACTTAATGGTGCAGATATTTTATCTGTTCTTGATTTTAAAGACAAAGAGTAAAATTGGCACTAGAGAAAGAATTTGAGGAAGATTTTAGACTCCTGATCCTCCTGCTCTGGCTGTGGGTGGCTAGCCCAGGTTTAGGATGTGCTAGAGAGTTGAACTAGCCTTCGGTGAGGTGGGCCAGCCCTCTACCCACTGAAATACATACCCAGGATGAAGAACTCGGGATAGACAAGGCCCATTGGACTTCCTCTAGAAATGGTGGTAAATAAATTATTTATATTAATTAAACAATGATCTGGTTGTTATGTAATTCCCATGCCAGAATTTCTGGTCCTTCTGTTTACAGGTGGGCTTGATTCCAAGATGTCTGCTCCCCACCTCCTGAGCATCTGGCTTTAAAACGCCATGGAGAATGTAGCCTGCAATGGGTCAGGGGACTCTCAGACCGTCTTCTACCTTACAGGCATCCCCTCTCTGCAAAAATCCCTCTTCCTCCCTGTCTTCTTCCTCTTTCTCCTCTTCTACCTGCTCATTCTGGCAGGGAACACCCTGATCCTGGTGGCCATGGTGACAGATCCCAGCCTCCACAAGCCCATGTACTTCTTCCTAGTCAACCTCTCAGCTCTTGACATCTTCTCAACTACAACCGCTGTCCCCAAGTTGCTGTCCCTGTTCTTGCTGGGAGATCATTTCCTCAGTTTCCCCGCATGCTTCCTGCAGATGTACCTGTTCCACAGCTTCTCC
>LOJH01063530.1:251-10712 GCA_001685095.1 Ellobius talpinus
CTTGGACTTCTCCTTTTACCTTTAGAGAGATTCTCTTTGAGCCCAAATAACATCCATATAGCAAAAGATATACTCTGTTTTTTTTCAAAGAAAAGCTTATATTCATTAGAAATACTCACATTCTCATTTAGATTCACATTTGATGGAAGAAAATGGATAAAAAGACAGACTACCGATTTAAGAATTGATTGGACCACTATGTGAAAATATTTGCTGCTGGAGTAAGTACAATGTTTAAGCAATCAAAATCTCCTTCATAACTTTGTTTGTAACCAGTATTTGCAAATTGTGTCATTTTTTTTAGTGACAATACAAATAGTCACTAACTTACTCTCTAAAAAATACTCTTATACTGAGTTGTCCTCAGAGAGAGAATATTAGAAAATATAAGAACTTCTTTTATGTCTTAAAACTTGTTAGATAATAGAGATTACCGCAAATAGTACTCTTTTTGGTTTGTTTGTTTGTTTGTTTCTTTCTTTCTGTAGATACAATGTGACACAGGTAAAATAATTTTCAGACATATAAGACATAATATAACCTAATCATCTAGTTAGCTATAATGACTGTAAGAATAAAATACCAACCAGGCTTTGATATTTATCTAGATAACTTCATAGAGATTTTCGACTCCCACTACTGTGTAGCAAGTTAAACATTTGCTAAAGAATTAGGAACTAAATAGTCCTCACAAAACCATGGAAGCTCCTGAAACATACAAGATGTTTCCCCAAGGTTATACACAAGCAGTCAAAATTGCTGTGGTGAAGAGATTCTTTTAGAGTTTAACTGCCTTCAAGTTGTACAGAGAGCTCAGCCTTCGAGAGTCAACACCCAAGCTAGGGCGGGCTGTTGGTGATATATCTGCCTTTGATTGATGCTTTTGTAAGTCACCCCTCACCTACACTCCTATAACTAAGCCCAATAAACTCAATGATTTATTTGACTACATTTGGTTGGTATTATTAATTCAGCCTAAGTCACTGGTCTATCTGGGTTGAATATTCCCACTGATAAAAATCATGTATCATCACTTAATCCAAAATTTTAGATCCCCATAAAATTTTTGTCATAAAAAAGGGTTTTTCTTGACTTTTATTCAAGGGGCAAGGGAGGAAAAAACAAGTATTACTTTCCTGCATTATAATCAATATAATAAGAACCTTTGGTAGATCTTTTTTATTATTTAATTTGCTATTGGTTGAGTCATTTGATAGAATCCAATGAACTTGTAGAATAACCTCCAGAAAGTATTATAAAAATGTACCTAATAGGTTTTGTTTTCAATAAACCATAGCACAGTTGGGTCAATAAAGTCACATTTGATGGGAACAGTGAAATTAGCTGTGGTAACAACCACCCAACTTCCCATAACATTAATGGCAACTGTAATAAGTGCAAGGTGGTTTCATTTCTTTGTTTCACTTTTAGAAGTAATGTAGTTTTGCTGCAGTAGGGAAAATGTCCCATAATATCTCTCAAGATGGGATTATGAACTGAATAAGTATCAGGGGAGCCAGTGATGTACTGGGCTCTTATCTGGATAGGACCTTAGTTGATTACGTCTTCCAGTTCCTTTTAGTTATTTGTCTGAATCCAAAATCAGAATTTTTCACAATTTTTGTGGGTATGGGTATTGAGAAGGAAGTTCTGTGGATACAAGTGTGTGTGTGTGAGTGTCTGTGTGTATTTTGTGTATGTTCATGTACATGCACACATGAGCACACTCATACATTTATCAAAAATGAACCTAAGGGATCATTTCTCTGGAGCCACTCATTTTAGCTGTTTTGCTCTTGTTATTGTCATTGTTGTTTGTTTTTGGAGAAAAGTAAATATCTCTTTGGCCAGGAACTCACCAAGGAGGCTTGGCTGTCTGGCCAGTGAGAACGCTGACATGAGCAATTCAGAACAAGCAACAACGAATTCTTAATTTGTCTTTAATTCCCATAAGACTACATCATTGAAAACAAATATGTAACTCATTAGAGTGTTTTCTCTCAGTCCAGGGTCAGTCTTAGAACTCAAACCCCAAATCTCTGAGACAGAATGGTAGCTACTTAGATATTCTCTTTAACAAAGAGCCTCCACTCCACACATGATTGTAATGCTTGTGCTTAGGATCAAGTGTCTTGTGATTTGACAGGATGGAGCTTTCCTTCTCAAATAACCAGATACATAAAATGTTGAGCAAATAAATTAAAATACAATCATCAACTCTATATTATTCATGACTGCAGTACTATTATACAAAGCCACATGCATGTGTGATACCTGCAGTTGTAATTCACCTGAGCTATAAGAATAAATATGCCAAAATTAATTAATTGTTAAATGACCATGTTTGTCTCTAAGAGTTTAGAAAGCCTTCAGATTTTATTAAAATAATTTTGTCTGATGTGGCTCTCCCCACCCCACCATAGTTTCCTTTTGGGCACTTGAAAATCCTTCCATTAACATGGAGCAGCACTTACAAAAATAGACTGAAGTTTTCAGTTTTGCTTTCAGATGACAGCACTGTGCATCAATGAGCTACTGAGTGACAGAATAAAGTCTCTGAAAGCTGAAATGAGAGGCTAAATGCAGCAAGCATGAAGTTTCTGTAAGGGTGCAATTCAGAGCTGCAAAAAGTAGAAACTGCGTGGTGTGACAAGCTCTCTCTGAGCTTGGGAAAGGCGCATTAAATGATATTGTGTTGTTGGGAGCTCTTGCATATCTCTTATTTTTTTATGTGATGAGTGTAATGCATGCTGCAAATGCATGCATACTTTTGGCCTGTGGTACTTGCAGTGCAAGTCTCAATACAGATCAGACTAGAAATTCATTATAATTCTCTGGTTTTCAGCTACTTGAGGGAATAGGGAAGGTGTTTCTATGGATAAAGGGCTTTCAGCACAAACATGAAAACTGGAGTTTGGATCCCCAGAGCCCATGTAAATTCTGAGTAAGTGAAAGCAGATTTCTTTCAATAATGACACTAGGTAACTAACACAAAAGACTTCCAGGGCAAGTTGGCACTTAGATTAGTCATATCAGCCAGCTTTAGCTTCGGCTGAGAGAATATGCCTCAAAGAGTGAATTGGAGTGTGATTAAGGAAAACTACAGGTGCTAGCCTTAGGTCTACACACACACACACACACACACACACACACGAGTATTCCCACACACTAGTACATTCATACACACATGGACATGCATACCTCATTTACACGTGAGACACACAATAAATATTTTAAGTTCAATAATATCATCTCTACAAGGAATATTTTAATGCTAATTTTATTATCAGAATATTTCTTTCAAAAGCAAATCTACAGTAAACATTTTCTCAATATAAAAAGCCCGCTGTGTACACAAAAGAAAATTTATACTATTCTTATTTCCCAGAAGCTTTCTCATAAGAGGAATTCTAAGTCCCTGCTCAGCAATATCAACACTTTTCTTCTTTTATATCCTTAAGAGATACCTAAAGCTTTGTTGCAATGCCTACCAACCCAGAAAACTCACTGCTGTGATGTGGTCACTCACTCTGATTAGGGATGAGTCTAAATTTTAAATGCTGTTACTTCTTCTGAGTCAAAATCTGCTTTCTGGGAAGAGGGTATGCTTCACCATGGAAGACTGTTTACTGTATAAATGTGAGGATCAGCGATTGAATCTCCAGTACCTGCCCATTGTAAGCTTCGGTGCCTGTAAGCCCTATGTTGTCACCAGTTGTCTTAGGGTTTTTATTGCTGTGAAATACACCACGACCATGCAACCTTATAAAGAAAGCTTTTAAATGGGGTAACTTGCTTACATGTTTAAGGTTCAGCCCATTATCATCATGACAGATAGTCCATTATCATCATGACAGATAGCCTGCAAGTAGATGTGGTGATGGAGTAGTAGTTGAGAGTCCTACATCTTGCAGACAATAGAAAGTTGACTGAGACAGTGGGCAGTATCCTGAGCACAGGAAACCTCAAAGCCTGCATCGTCAGTGACACGCTTGATCTAACAAGGCCATACCTACGAGAGTATGGGGATCAATTACATTCAAACTACACCAGTGGAGGAAAAGAATATTGGTAGAGCTCCCTGGTCAGCCAGTCTAGCTTCAGATTCACTAAGATACCCTGTCTCCAGTCAATAAGTCACACAGTCTACAAGAGCTAGTTCCGGGACAGACTCCAAAGCTACAGAGAAACCCTGTCTCAAAAAACCAGAAAGAAAAAAAAACAGTAAATGCAGAAGCCACTGCAAAAAGTACTAATGGGGACAAAAAGAGACTGTTACTCTATCAGAGAAATGTAAAGCCACCAGGAGGAATAAACTCTCAGACTCTCAGGTATATTTAGGACGTGCCCTTGGCGAATTCTGATGGAGACAAAGGGGAAGAATGAGTTATAACGTAACTAACACAACGTTGCGTAAGACCAACACACTCTGCACACAAAATGAGTAGCATGGACAACTTGGCTGATGAATTACACGGAAGGATATCTATAAAATTACACACAGCAAACACAAAACGATATTCTTTTCAAAGACTTGCCTCATTAAGCAACAATCAAACGCCCCTTACCTGACGGGCTTCTGATGACAAAGCCTCCAGCTGTCCTTCAAGTCTCATTTTATCTTTGAGAATCTGCAACATTTCATCTTTTGTTTCAGCAAGAGAGTTCTCCCTGGACATACTACGGGTCAGAAGTATAAAATCAGGAGATGAGAATGTAATAGTTGTTAATCCTTTATCCTTCTTCATATTGGCCAATTTCTGCACACCCCTTCTGCCTCTCCTGTTTTCTGGATCTTTTGGTTTTGTTTTTTTTTTTATTTTTTAAAAGATAGAGTCCTTCTATTATGTAGGAAATACGCAGGTCCTCTGTGACCTGAAACTCCCTATGTAGTGTAAACTGATCCTGAACTTACGATTCTCCTGCCTCTGTCTCCTAAGTGCTTGGATCATGGGTCTGCATCACTAACACCCACTTCCTCTCAGATTTTAAAATAAACAAGTAAAAAGGCAAAAAATAATAAGTCACACAGTTATAGAGCAGGACATATAGAATTGAACTCCATATTCTATGTACACATATACGCAGGAGCAATCACACACCTTTGAGTATATACCTCACAAACACACAAATGAAGAAATGTGTGTGTCTGTGTGCATGCACACACACATTCTATTAATTATCTATTTCCTTACACTTTTTCTCATACCACAAATACCAATCCCATCACCTCATCTTAATAAAAGCTCATTAATCATCTAACAGCAGGGATAATGGCTAATACTATATATATATTTTAAAATTTTCAACACATTTAAGAAAGCATTGAAGCCACTAAGTTTGTGATAGGTCACATTCATTTTCTTGGTATATACCAGGTATATATGTTCTGTGTATTGTAGCCTATAATAACTATGAGTATATACTATTAGAATGTATATGTTTAAGCTTTACATAAACCAAGTAAATGTATCACAGTTATACACTAAGAAAGAAAGAAGGAATTTAAATCTTATTTGCTTTTAAAATCAACATTATCTCATTTTAATTTGTATATGGTTAAATATATTCATTTCAGTTATTCATTTTGATGACATTCACATATATGTGTATATGTATATAAAATTTAAGTCTACCTTTACCTCATGCATTATTCTTTACAGCAAATTCTCATACTCAATATTCTTAGGTAGTATTCATATACCTTAATTTTCTTTTGTATATTTCATATATAGATAAATGAAATCAATATGTACTTATCTTAGTATGTTTGGTATTTCTGTAATGGAATAAAACAGAGTAGGCAATTTAAAAAGGAAAGCACTATATCTTGTGTTGAAATATCACATTGAACCTCATTAGTATGAATAATTAATGCATACTAATTAAAAAGTTATGTTTCTGGCATTTTGTGCAATGAAAGCCAATTTTTAAAATGTTATTTTAAAACATAAATGAACATATTTCAACTTAATTCTTTCAACACCATGTTTTGAAATGCAGTTGAGTACTAATTCTCCTTTGAAAGGATACAGGAAAAATGTATATGGCCTTTCTCATAACACATATAAATGCATCAAGTAATGCTGCTTGCTTGTGATGTCTTCATGATAAAATGCCTTTGATGTTGAACAGAAACTAATGAGAAATTAATCCTTCCCATTCTGGACACCAAAACCCTTAAGTCAAGGTCAAGCCATCACTGGTATTTTTGCTTCTTCCTTAACATGGTGGAGCACATCATAGGTTTAGAGAAGGGATTTACCAAATTTCATCAGGACCTCAGTCCCACGATAACTAAGCTGTTCCCTTCATGACCTTAACACATCTGTGAGAGAAGACCTCTCATGACTCTATCCTTTATGAACCCCTTCTTATAGAAGATTGTGTGTACACACTCCATATTCATAGTCTTGGAGGAACATTCAAATTCACGGAACTCACAGAAGTTCTTTTATTTGTTGAATACACACACACACACACATATATATATATACACATGATACTTGATGTTCATATTCTATCAAACCTTATTTTTCATTGTTCTTGGTTAAATACTTAGGGGTAAAATGCAGGGTCCCAGGATACTTGTAAGTTTGATTTTGTTAACAGAAGGTAACTCTGTTTACAAAGTGGTTACACTATATTGAAGGTTCACTTGTTCCCCTTCTCCAGAATAATATAAGATCAGTCATATTCCTTTAAAATGAATTGCATTTGTGTGTGTGTGTTCGTACATACTTGTGTATATACATCTGCATATTTGTGTATGTGTGTTGCATGTATGTATAAGGAAACCTGTGTTTGAGAGCCTGTAACCTGTGTATGTGTGTGGAGACCACAGCCTGGCGTTGGTTTGCTTTCTTTATTCTGTTTCACCCTGTTTTTTTTTTCTCACCAATTCAGCTGGATTGACTAACCAGCAGCTCATTCAGAATCTGCCTTCCTCTGCCTTTACAGTGCTGGGATTACAGGTGCACACCGTCACATCTGGCTTTTACCAGGGTCTTGGGGAACTAAATTCAGGCTCTAATTCTTAGGCAACAGGCACTTTTACCCACTGAGCAATCTGCTGAGGCCCTGCATTTTAATTTTGCTTTCTCTAATTACTAATGAAGTTGAATTTACTAACCTAAGGGTATTCTCTTGTTGGTGAATTCTTGTTCAAATATTACCTCAGTTTTTCTTAGATCCTTCTATAATAATAGACTACCATTACTAAGTGAAATTATTGTCTGTGTGTGCTTAGAGGCTTATCATATCTCTATTGCACAAATGTTTCCTCCCAGTCTGGACTCTGCTTTTGAATTTCCTCTGTAAATGATGCTCTTTGCTTTTAAACCCAACTTGTATTTTCAATTTTTTCCCAAGTTTTACTTCTTATTTCATTTTTGAAGTAAAAAGTTTTAAAGGTTTAGCTCATATGTTTAGAACCCTAAGCCTGTCGTAATTCATCCCTGCTGTGAGATAAGACCACTGCCCTTCCTTCCTTGTTTGTCTTCATCCAGATAAGGCACCAAGGATTCAAACACAACTTATTGATAAAACTATCTTTTATTCATTGTGTGTCAAGGGATTGGTCTATTCTGTTTATTCCACTAAATAATGTCTAGACATAGAATAGATTATTTTGACTTTTTTATACTTATCATTAAACTTGAATTCAGATTATGTGTGTCTTCCAATTTTCTTTGCACTTTTTATAGCTAGGAATTTTGCATTTATTCAAATTTAAAATAAAGATGACAAATTGTGAATCAGTTGAAGAGGAAATGGATTGAGATGCCATTAAATCTATGGACTCATTTTGAGTCTTCTAATTCATGAAATTATGCATGTATCTTTTTCTTATATAGAGAGCTGTTATTTACTTATAACAATGTTTACTGAAGTTCTGTATATTGATCCTATATACATTTGTTAAATTCATTCATGTGACACATTCTTAAGCATCAGAAGTATAGTCTAACCCATTATCATCAAATCCTCGCCTTCGAGCACTATTCTCAGCCTATGTATTTCATAGTTCTGAAAAAATGCAAATTATGCTTTTGAAATTTCAGTATCTAATTGATTATTTTTAAGAGAATAGTTAGTTAAGGCTTGAATATGAAATGTCTCACATGGACCCAGAAGCAACGGAGACAAATGACACTGTAGTACAGTGGTTCTCAACCTGTGGGTCACGGCCCCTTTTTGGGTTGAAAGACCCTTTAACAGAGGTCACATATCAGACATCCTGCATATCAGATATTTACATTAGGATTCATAGCAATAGCAAAATTACAGCTATGATGCACCAACAATATAATTAGGAAGGTTAAGATCCACTGCTGTAGTGCAATCTCTAAAATCATTAACCAAAATTTTAAAAAATACCCCAGAAACTGGACTGATAAGCTTTGTTTCTAAAAAGAAGAAGAAGGAAGAGGAGGAAGGAGAAGAAAATGAAGAAGGAGGAGGAGGAGGAGGAGGAGAGAGACTCCCACTCCTTGGCTACTAAGGGCTATTAACATCTTTATCTTTCTTATCTCTAAGGCTCCACCAATAATATGATTAAAGTCCAAATTCTATGGTAAATTTTTGTATTTTTACTTTTCATAACCTGATGGTGGGAACTGAAGCTTTGTACTTGTCTTTTACCAAGTCCCATGGCAAGCCTTTCAGAACTTTAAGGCACTTAACATTGTCAATGGTGCAATTCTCACAGCCAATACCCCGTGATGCTCTTAACCACTGATAATTTTCTAGATCTTGCAACAACAAAAAGCAGTCATGAACTCTTTTCACCGTGTCTGTGAGTCAGAGATCCAGCTGGAACTTAGTTACCTTCACTCTGAGATCTGCTATAAACCTACAGCATAGCACCGGTTATAGAGACTTTACTGGACAGAAAGAAATCAAATAAGTTATGTATTTCTAAAATATAGAGATGGAGTAAACTCAATAAATATTCTTATCCCCAGACAAGATAGAGGAAAGAAAAACAGGATAACAATTCTCAAGTATGGCCAGAATGTACGGTAAACATTCTACCTTGTAACTGAGAAACATTTTTTAACCTCCTCCTCTACTTTCCTGATAGAATAAGATAGGGATGGAATCTTCAGGGATCCCAGGTGGCTCTGTTACTCTTTGGTAATGGAGGCAGTTCTCCCCCATATCTCACTTATCAGATATCTTGTCAGAGGCCTCACCTTTCCACTGGACCTGGCCCCAGTTGAGAATATGTACGGCATCTCTCCTGCACAGCTATCCTGGGCCTTGTTCTCATATGAACTCTCTGTCATCACATTGTCTCTGTGAATGCTTTCTGTCTAAGCCAGGATGCTTAGGGGAACATCCTCAGCACTCTGTATGGAGAAAGTTAGACCTTTGATGATTTTGGACTTTGTAAATCCATGGAAAGAATATTGCAGAGATATTGCTATGATTTATCACTGGATCCTACTAGATCCCTGTTGAGTTGAGGCACCACTACAGTGCTCAAGGAGTGTCTATCCGGATGTAGGGAGGATAGCACTGAGGCCGCCTCAGGCAGAAAGCACTTAGGTCCTACGAATACCAAGGCACCTTTTTCTGAGAGAGTTCTACTTGCAAGGCTGTGGCTCTCTTGGTTTGTAAAATTCTGCCCATCTACTGATCTCATCAAAATATCAGTGAGTTGCATCTTTGTTCCTTTCTGAGCATGTGTGTGCACTCTTAACAACATGACCAGGGTTTTAAAAATCCTTATATTGTGCTTCACTTTTGTTAAAATCTAGCCTTTATTTCTCTTATCTGATTAATTACTATAAAGCAGTCAAGAGAAATCCTGCCATGCCCTTTATTGTATGTTTATAGATCGATTTTAACTGTCTTGCTTGGGATTCCTAGTTCATTGTCCCTGCATTCCCACTTCCATGGATGAGTAAGGCATGCACACATTTCAGCCAAGTTCTTTGCCATTTTATAACAAGGATGACCTTTCTTCGAGTTTCTAATAACACATTTCCTATACCAAAGGGAACGTGGTTTTAACAAGGTGACATTTGAACAGAATTTGAAGGTAGTTAGAGTCAACCATGTGGACGTCTGTGGGAACAGTAGTCCCTACAGAGGATGGTCAGGAAGGGTCCAGAAGCATGCCTCTAGCTTGAAAAATATCAAGAATTTCACGGCAATCACAACGTAGGTAGAGCAGGGAAAATACTGGAGGAGAAATGTAATGAAAGCTGGACCTTGGGTTAGATCAGGGATGTCACTTCTCATCTACATGACACGGAGGTCATCCAAAAGCTTTGAGTCAAAAAATCACCATGAAGCAGCTCACATTTAAATGTCAGACTGCTCCTGTCATGTTGACGAAATTTATGGAAATTATTTTTCTTCATAGGACTAGGTGAAATCAGGTGAAGAAATAAGACATACAGAAAAGAAAGTAGAGATGAGATCTTGGGTACGGCTGGCTTGGGGATGGGC